>PVKH010012591.1:0-17203 GCA_004027955.1 Chaetophractus vellerosus
CAAGCCCTCCACCACTAAGGTCCTAACAGCTTATCTTCGACAACGGGGGTTGGGAGCCATGTGTTTGATTCTGCCCACAGGGCCTGTGCCAAGGCAATCAGAGCTTTATGAAAGCAGTATTTTCTGTGTCTTCTTTTTAATTTACAGCCTTTCTTATTTTGATATTTTTTTAATGTTGTGGATGAATGCCAACTTTCAGACAGAGCCCACTTAGCTTGTCCACATGTATCTCAACGCCAATCCTCCATCCTCCCTCTCCAGATATTTTCGGGAGTAACAAACATTCTCTCATCCTACTTAGCCTACCTAGATTTCTCATGACGAGTTAATGCATGTCCGTGGTTGGGTGCACCTGTAGTTCTGTTTATTGGTCAGTGGAAATGAAAAAAAAAAAAAAAAGTCTGCGTTCATTGCAGTTCCAGTTTCTCTTCCATTCTGTGTCACAGACACCAACACACCACTCATTGGAAAATGGAAAATACAAATAAAAAAACAAAAAAATGTACAATGGATGCATTGAAATTATATGTAATTGTATAAATGGTGCAACAGTAATAAAGTTAAACAATTAAAATGAAGTAAGAAAGACTGCTGGCTTTCTTTTACTTGGTCTTCCCCTCCCTCCTGGTAGCTAGTCCAGGAGAGAATAGAGGACTGTGTTGGGCCTTCTGTTGGATATATTCAAATAGAAAATGTAAGTGGGTCCTCAGCTTTTTGCCAGCGTTATCTGTATTTAAAAAAACACGATCAGTATCAATCAATTTTCTTGGAAGAGGTTAAGCTGAAAACTTACTATGTCTATGGATACGTGCTCTATAAAAATGTGGGTGCAATTAGTTTATTTACAAAGAAGAGATAATTTTAAATAAAACACCTTAAAAGACAACAAGTAGAATTGATTTTGAAGGCTGGGGAGAAAAGAATGAGAAGATCTAAAACAACAAACCAGATACATGTGAATTGTGGAACCACCGATGATCGTTTTATTCTATCCCTTTACCCTAGTACACTTGTGATAGAACCAGGAAAGGGGGCTTGAGTGCTGTGAGGAGGGGGGCCAATGAGAGAGCAGCAGTGTGAAAACAAACAGGGAACTCACCTTTATGGTGACCGGATTCTCCTGGTTGTCACTAATAACTTGTGGGACCTAAAAGTCACTTCTAACCTCTCTCCTGCTTTACCTACAAGGGGACCTAGACTTTGATCTATAAGGCAGGGCCCCTTTCAATTCTGAAATGCTCAGTAGTTTCTGTGTGTGCCTGCTGACAATTTTATATAGTGATGGAGAGGGATGTACTAACAGATGTGATGTCACCTCCATCCCTTGATTTCTCCTGCAAAACTTGAATAGTGCCCTTTGGTTTGCCAGACATGCACATCAATTCCTTAATGCAAAAAAGGGGAAGAACTGCTTCTTAGTTCTGTGGGTATTTTCTAATTGGATCTTGGAAACCAAATCTCGGATATAAAGCACTTTTTAAAATGAACTTACCCTAACCACTCCTAAGATTCCCCATGCTTGAATCAGTCACATGTCAGGCTTTGCTGGTGTGGGGGTGGCTGGTAGCTACCCAGGTTAATAAATACAATTTCAAGCTTTAGAAAATTCCAACATAGGAAATTCCTTACGGAATTTCTGGGGGCAGAATACTGCAGATAATTTCCAAAGGCACATAGCGATACAAAGAAGGAGGCTGCAGCTGGTTGCATCGTCCCTGGTCACATTACACCTGGTTAAACAACCAAAAAAAAGTCCCCCAATTACCTTCCAAGTAGTCTAGTCTGGACCCCTCTTTAAGAGCCAGTCGATAATATTGAGGAAGAAGAAATGGTGAAACTGAGTTTTAGGCAAATATTACACAGCTGGGTTCGATTCATGTCTATAATCACCTTTTGGCACTTTTGATTCTTGTTTCTATAGTGAAATAAGTTTGCACTTTAATGCTTGGAAGCACAGCAAACAAGAAATATGTAAACACATAAACCACCAAGCAACTGTTTTAGGTAAGACAAATAGCAGGGGAATGTCCAGATTGTTACCAGTGTGTCCTAGCAAGTATAAAATAGCTTAGAGTGGGGTGTGGAGATAACAGATTCAATGAACCATAGAGAACATTATATAGTTACCAACATTGAACACTGCATTTCTTGCAGAAAAATGTGCTCGGTGGAAGCAGTATGTTATATAATTAGTGTCTTTACTTCCTTCCCATAACTAAAAAATTCACTAGGCATTTTGGTGACTAGAGCAATCAAATCAGTCTCCTGGGTTAGCATTTATTGCTATAGCTTGCCATTTAAGGATAAATGATTGAAACCAAGGAAACATTTTTCTCAGTTTATTTATACTTAGGGTTGTTGGGTAAAGTGTGACAGAATTGAAAACTGAGCAATATGTATGTTCTTTTCTAAATCCATTTAATTGTCCAAACAATTAGAGTACCAGAAATGATGTCACCAAAATATTTAAGTCGGAATTTAACCTAAACATGGTTCATGTGACATTTAATTTTACCATACTTGAGAAAAAAAGATGTAACATATATTCGGCAGAAAATGGGTTATGTGTGGGAATAAATGACTCGGCCAGGAAAGTAAAAATGCTGGGTACCCATGTTAAGTTTGGATTAATCTATATCATTCCCTCCTCAAGCACCATTTAAAATGAAGAGAAAGGAACGCACAGACTGTGTGAACAGACAAGTCAAAACTCTTCAGAAAACCACCACACACCTCGCTCATCAACTTCGTGAAGTAAAGATTAAGCGCCTAACACTCGTTAGTTCCCACCAAATGGAGAGAACTAAGAGGAAGAAAAATTAACCTGGCCAAGGTCATAGGCTTGTCGCTTCCTCTGTGTGACTGGTTGATGTGGCCCTACCTGGCCTCTAAAGAGACACCAGCACAACAGAGGCCATGCAGGGACAGTCTACGAATACCATTTACCATTCTTGGAGAGACTCCTTCCTCTTGGTAGGCTCAAGAGGCAGGCGGTGTCCAGCGAGAAGGGCTTGCTGGTCCACCCTCCGATGCTGACAAAATTTAAATATTCTTTAGCTACCTAAATAGGGTAGATTATTAGGTATCAGCAAAGCCAAGAGTGGGGGATACCTGCACAAACTTTGTTTTCATAAAGCATTCTTCCGAAGCCTAAACTGTCATTAAATGAACCATCATGGTATATTGAAACCCACGGCCTGCCAATTAAAGTCCACAGTCAGAGCCGGCTGTTGTGACATTGATTTTATTCCTCTCCGTAGCTACAAGACTAAATAGCAAGTTTCCGTCAAGTTCCTTCTGTGGGGTAATCTATTTATAAAATTTATAAATTTATAAAACTTTCTATTTTGGTGTTCCCCAACTTTTTGTCTCAGGATTGATAAGATTAACGTCCATCCTATTGAATTCTCGTCTACCTTTTGAGGGTAACAGTGCACCTATCTGAGCCTCATTGTTAACTAATTTGCACAGTAATAAAAACTGGATACTGGGAAGTAATTTTAAGAATATACCAGATAGTGCCACGGGTAGTAGTCAGGTGAGATTTTATATGCATTCTTTTTTTTTAGGAGGTACTGGGGATTGAACTCAGAACCTCATACATGAGAAGCAGGCACTCAACCACTGAGGTACATCTGCTCCCCATATGCATTGTTTAGAAAGGAGACAAAATGTGCTTGATTTCTAAATGATACTGTTCTGGTCTGCTCTATAGTTTATTTTTTAAATATTTGGCTCAGGGATTGCTGTTTGGCCAGGGTGTTACTTTTTTTTTTTTTAAACCCTGAATGCTAATGGTATACCTAAAAGGGCAACGAAGGGAGTTTTTCATGAAGGTGTAGCTCTGATTTAAAAGCTCTATCCCTTATTATGAGCACATTTTCATCCTGCTTTTTAGTGACAGAAATTTATTAGTGTGTGAAATCCCAAAGTCCAGGAGCTATTGCTTTAGCAGCTTTCTCTAAGTTTTTCTCATTTTTCTTTTTTTCAAGAGCTATTTTTCATTATGAAGCTTATGCTTCCATTCATATATATGTTTAAGTAAATTCCTTGAGGAATCTTACAAAAGAACTATAATCCTTAAAAAATATTCTTAGTGCAAATGTACACATTGACATAGAAAAATCGGATAAAAATATATACACATAGATGTGCATCACAAACAGGTGATATGCATAAAGATCATGTACTCTTGACCTTCATATTTTACTAAGGTCAAAACATCACAATTGTTCCTTTGTTTTCTTCGAAGGTGGTTTTGTATTTCCCAAGTGTCCCTCTGGGCAGGGAAAATTCATATTTAATACCATTTATTTATAAATGAATTGGTCTTATATAATGTATCCATTTCTTTTCTTCCAGTTCTCTTGGGTCAATGTGTTAAACTCTAATATGGCAAAATGATGGGACAATTTATCAATTTAGATTCATTTAGAGAGTATTTGCCTTCTTAGATGTTTTTGCTTCTATAGGCTTAGATTTAAGAGATTAAGAATAAAAGGGTCTCTGCAAAGATGCTGTTTTGTGTTTCATGTAATTTTTATCTTTCAGATAAAAACAAAACATTATTAGGTTATAGGCTTGTTCAGTCTTGTTTGTAGAAACTTACACTAAAACTTAAAAAAATTCAGTTTCTAAAATGTATGTGAATATTTTTAAAATCGTCTTAAAGACTGAGCTCCAGTCACCAGAAAGAAAGGTTTATTGTTGGCAACCTCACTTTTATTTGGCTTTTCAAGCTATGAACTTATTCGTGTAGAAAATATGTTTGAAGAGGGACCAAAGACCCTTGGCTTGTAATTGAATGAATTAATCCTTAATGTTGATTGGATAGTGTTTAAGAGTCTCAAGACCAGAAAGTCAGGCACATGATGTTATTGCTCCAAGGAAAAAGGCGCCTGGTTTACCTTGAGGATAGTAACATTCACTTGTAATCCACTTTTTTGTTTTTTTTTTTTTTAAAGATTTATTTATTTTATTACATATCTCCCCTTCCCCCCTGCTGCGGCGACGCGCCGAGACTGGTCACTGCGCAGGTGCGTCTTTCCCCGCTTGTGGGCGGCTTCTGCTTCCATTCACGGCCGGCTTTCAGTTCGCGGGTGGCTGGCTGCGCTCCATTCGCTGGCGACCTGCCCTGCCCGTGGCGGCTTTGCCCTGTCCGTGGCAGCTTTTTGCCCTGCCCACGGCGGCTCTGCCCCGCCCACGGCGGCTTGCCTTTCTCAAGGCCGTCTGCCTGCTCGGAGAGGTCCCGGGAACCGAACCCAGGGCCTCCCATGTGGTATGCCGGCGCCCTATCCACTGGGCTATCCAGCCGGCCCCTGTAATCCACTTCCGTTAACGAAAGGGATGGGGAAGAAAAATGGAGAAAAATCTCGCCCTACCCCCAAGAGAAAGCAATCCTCTTGAAAGAAGAGAAAGGTAGTGTTTCAGAACTTAAATGACTATAACCAGCTCAATTTTGAGTTCTGCCGGGCAATAAGGTGGGTGGCGGGCTGTTTGTTATAGGATCGGGAAAGCTGATCTTTACAGGTGAAGCCGGTAAGGTCTACAGCAGCAGTAAACAACTTTCACCCTCCTCTGCTTCAGCACTGACGTCCAAGAATAGAGCTGACTCTCAGCCGGAACCACCCACTGCAGCTCACCCAAGTCTGACTAGTATGCAAATGCCTGAGGGCTTGGCTTTTTTTTGGTGTTTGTTTTTGAGCTACAGGATAATAGAGACTATTTTATTTGCTACCTATTCAGGAGCCTTCCCTCTCAGGGGCTGAAATTGCCTTGGCACTCACAGCAAATTCCACCTTTTCAAAGTAAAACATGCACATTCTAGTAAAAACAAAACCAATAATAGGCACAGTTATAAGACTAATTAAAGTATATATATTAAAAATTTTTTTTACATTTCTGATGCTATCGGTATTTCATTTTACCTTTTTTTTTTTTTGGTCTGTTGTTTATTTCCTCTATTCCTTATTTGGTTTCCTCTACATTTTCTCTTTCCGGTCAAATCCCCTACTTCTACTTTTTCTTTTGGTTAGCTAATTAACTTCTATAGTGAAAGTGTGACTGTTTTCCTCCTTCCCTCCCTCCCTTCCCTCCTCCCTTCCTTCCTTCGACTTCACACTGAGGTAAATGCTTACATTGGGCCAAAACTAAAAAATTCTATACATATTAAATGCAGAGTTCTTCAACACATTTTAAAACCTTCATTCTTCATTTGTTCAGGAAGAACAAATACAGGGGCCGGCTCGATAGCCCAGTGGATAGGGCACCGGCATACCACATGGGAGGCCCCGGGTTCGGTTCCCGGGGACCTCTCCTAGCAGGCAGACCACCTTGAGAATGGCAAGCCGCCATGGGCGGGCCAGAGCCGCCGTGGGCAGGGCAAAAAGCTGCCACGGACAGGGCAAAAGCCGCCACGGGCAGGGCAGGTCGCCCACGAATGGAGCACAGCCAGCCACCCGCGAACTGAAAGCCGGCCGTGAACAGACGCAGAAGCCGCCCACAAGCGGGGAAAGCCGCGCCTGCGCAGTGACCAGTCTCGGCGCGTCGCCTCAGCGGGGGGGAAGGAGAGATATGTAATAAAATAAATAAATCTTAAAAAAAAAAAAAAAGAACAAATACAGTCTGCTTGGAACCTATCTCTTTTTCACTCCTCCCTGCTACCACCCCTCCCCCCAATTTATTGATACAAATTACAGGGAGAATAAAGGAGAATCTGTTCAGTATCTAAGATAATTTGGCTTAGTCCTTGATGAAGCATATATTAAAAAGAAATCCTGAAAGATGCTCTGTTCCAGAAGACAGGGCAGTGCTTCCTAAGTACGCTGCACCTTGGCTATACCCTGGGTATATAAGAATTTGCTTGGATATTAAAATAAAAAAGGTTTCAGGCCTACTTCAATGATAAAGGAATATGTAGTAGGAAGGCATTTCTTAATCTTTCCTTGCAAATATAAGAAAAATGGCAATGACCACAGAATTGAGATCAAATTGAGACCAAATTCAGCCTGGTTTGTAGGAAAAAAATAAAACACACACACAAGGTTAAAAGCCAAGGTGGTTTTCCTGGGAATATTAAAATTTGATTCCAGAGAAAACTAAAACATGACCCTAGGTGGAAGAATGACTTGCCTTTGTGGCTAGGCAGTGAAGTAGTTCGAATCCCACCTCTGCTACTTACTCAGTTCTGTGACCTGGGAATAGATTTAACTTCTCTGGTTCTCAATGTGTGCTTCTGAGAAGCAAAGAATATCTACCTGGGGATAGTGTGGGGTGGATTGAAGCACAGTGCTTGGTACCTAGTAAGTGCTAATTAAATGGACGCACTGCTATGATACTCATTTCCTTACATGTGCACAACAGAGACCAAGGCAATTTCACTTTTTCCTTCACCCTGATTTTTATTTTCAGTTTCTCTTTTAAAGAAAATCTTGCTTTATGGATTAACTGCGGTTTAGTCTTTATTCATGCTTTATATAGGATTTTTTTATGTAAGCCGGCTCTCCTGGTGACTTCTACTTTGCTTGCTTGCTTGCTTCATTCATTCATTCATTCATCATAGCCTTCTGTGTCACAACTAATGGCACTTCTATCCTCTGGATACTCACAAAAACACTGATTCCATCCTTGTCTCATCTCCTTTTCTCATACCCAATACTCCACACGTCAGCAAATTCTGTTCACACTATGCATAAACTGTATACAGGATCTGACCAATCTTACGACCCTGGCCCAAGCCACAACACATATTTTATCCGAATTATTGCAAGAGCCTTCTCACCAATTTCTCCGCTCCACTCATCCTTGCTCCCTGATATTCTTCTCAAAAGAGCAGCAAGAGCGACCCTGTTAAAATACAAAAGAGATCATGTCAATCCTCTGCTCAAAATCTTCAATTAGCTTTCCATACCACTTAGAGCAAAAGACAACATCTTTACTAGACTCAAAGAGGCAGAGGACTCAGTGGCCCACTATATCCTACAGCCAGGATGGGCCTTGTTCAAAACTCATTAAGAATTTCAGGATGGCAAGAACAGAGCATTAAACCAGGCATGGAGCTCTTCTGAGCATGGGGCTCAGTGTGCTGGCCCAGGTTGTACCCCCATGAAACTGGCTCTTCCTCCAGGTTTTCCATCTGGCCTCCTTTCTTCCCCTCTGTGATGGTTAAGTTCATGTATCAGTTTGGCCAGGTTATGGTGTCCAGTTGTTTGGGCAAGCAAGCACTGGCCGGATATTTTGTGAAGTTAAATCATCAGTAAGTTGATTGCATCTAAGGCTGATGACATCTACAACCAACTGAGGAGATTGCCTTCAGTAATGAGAGGAGCCTCATCCAATCGGTTGAAGGCTTTTTAAGAGAAGTGATGATTTCAGCAGCCTGAAGAGAGAATTTCCATCTCTACTTCAGCCAGCCAGCTTCTTGTGGGGAAGTCATTGAAAACCTCCATTGGAGTTCCCAGCTGGCAACCTGTCCTACCCACAGTCACATGAGACAATTCTTATAAAAATCTCATAATATTTACAGGTATCTCCTGTCAGTTCTGTTTCTCTAGAGAACCGGGACTAAAACCCCCACCCTCCCTTGTCTCTCTGATATCAGTTCCTTCCATCCACTCTGCTCACCCGGGCTGGTCTCCTGGCTGTCCCTCCAGTAAGAAGACCCCAGGTTTGCTGCTGCCTCTGGACCTTTATGCTGGCCAGATTCTCTGCCTGGACCTTTTCCAAACTTTCTCATCTCCCTCACGACTTTGCTCAAATGTCACATTCTAAGTGAGGCCCTTCCCTGACCATGTAAATTTCAACATACCATTACCCTCCCCTATATACCTTGCCTACCCTCTCCCCATTCTCTGATTATTTCCTCTGTAGTGGTAGTCATTAATGCATATTTTTCTTAACTAATTTGTTTATTCTATGTCTCCTTCTTCTAAAATATAAGCTCCATGGATTCAGAACTTTTTGTCTTTTTTGTTTGCTGCTATACTTCCAGAGCCTAAGTAGATGTTCGATAAATCTTATTTGAAGGAATAAGTTAGTGAATGCTTTTCGTTTGCTAAAAGCTGCTGGGAGCAATATACCAGAGATGGATTAGCTTTTACAATAGAGATTTATAAATTTATAAGCTTACAGTTCTGAAGCCATGAAAGTGTCCAAATCAAGGCATCAACAGGCAATGCTTTCTCCCCAAAGACTGGCACATGGAGGCATCTTCTGCTCTCTCCCTACTCTTCCAGCTTTCATTGCTTCAACTTCTGGCTTCCTCTCTCCACGGTTCTGTTGACTTTAGCTCCTTTGTCTCAGGGCTTTCTCTTTCTGCTCCCGTGGCCTTTTCTCTGTGTCCTTCTCTGTATTCATCCCATTTATAAAGGACCCCTGTAAGAGGATTAAGACCCACCCTGGGTCATACCCTACTGAAGTAACCGGATTAAAAGAAGTTCACACACAATAAGTTAGTTTACACCCACAGGAATGAATTAGTCCTCAGGACATGATTTTCTGGGGTCCATAAAAGCCTCAGCTACCACAGAATGGCAGGAGTCCGGGATCTCCAGCAGCTGACCTGCAGTGAGACAGCATCTCTGATGATGCCTTGATTTGGACATTTTCACAGCCTCAGAACTGTAAGCTTTTAAACAATAAATTCCCAAGCCAACCCATTTCTGGTATACTGTTCCCAGCAGCTTTTAGCAAACTGAAACAGGTGGTGACTTCTTGGCGGCTCATGCTTCTTTAATGAGGAGAAAGGAGGAAGCCCTTGATTTTCTCTATGATATCCCTCACTTTGCCTCAATAGACCTTGTAAGCTGGCCCTAAAAAAACGGTAGTGACTGAACCAACTTCACATTTGGGCTAAGTACACATTGTCCTGATAATCTCAACTCTCTCCCAAGACCTTCCACATCTTTTTTTTCTTTTAAAGATTTATTTATTTATTTATTTCCTCCCCCACTCCCCATTGTTTTTGCACCACTGTCTGCTCTCTGTGTCCATTTGCTGTGTGTTCTTCTGTGTCTGCTTGTCTTCTCTTTAGGCAGCACTGGGAACCAATCCTGGGACCTTCTGGAGTGGGAGAGAGGCGCTGAATCTCTTGTGCCACCTCAGCTCCCTGGTCTGCTATCGTCTCTCCTCTGTGTCTCTTTTTGTTGCATCATCTTGCTGCGCCAGCTCTCTGCTTGGGCCAGCACTCTGTGCAGGCCAGCACTCTACATGGACCAGCTCGCCGCATGGGCCAGCTGCCTTCACCAGGCGGCCCCGGGAATGGAACCCCAGACCTCCCATATGGTTGACGGAAGCCAATCGCTTGAGCCATATCCACTTCCCGCCCTTCCACATCTTTACACTCCCTTAACCATCCTTCGCTCATAACCTGTACTTAGAAGAAGTTAGCAACCTTCCTGGGTTTGAAGCCTGGCTCTGAGGCTTTACAAACTTAGTGAACTGGGCAAGTTCGTTAACCTTTTTGTGCCTCATCTTCCTTATCTGTAAAATGGGAATAGTAATCTGACCCAACTCAGGAGGCACCAATGATAAAATGTATCTAGAGCACAGCACCTGGATCCTAGTAAGGGAGTAAAGAGAATGTGCAGCCTCTTTTCTCCTCACTTCCCCACATGTTCCCTAAATAGCAGCCATACTAGACTTCTCCCCAAACCTACCCTGTTCTCACCTCTATTCCTTTGAACATGCCTGGAATTCCTTGCCTTCATATTCCCTACCTGTTACGAGTTGAATTGTGTCCCCCAATAGGAAGTGTTCAAGTCCTCACTCTCTGGTCCCATGAATATGACCTTAAATGGAAATAGGATCTTTGAAGATATGACTAGTTAAGATTATGCCAAATTGGATTACGGTGAACCATAACTCAATGTGACTAGAGTCCTTGTAACAAGAGGGAAATTTGGACACAGAGACAGACAGACACGGGGGAACACCATTTGAAAACGCAGGCAGAGATTGGAGTGAAACACCGACACGCCAACGAATGCCAAGGATGCTGGCAAACACCAGAAGGTGGAAGAGGTGAGGGAGGGCTCTTCCCTGCAGGGGCGAAGGTGCATGACCCTGCCGACACCTTGATTTTGGACTTCAGGCCTCCAGAACTGTATGACAATAAATTAGTGTTATTTTAAGCTGCTCGGTTTGAGGTACTTTGTTACGGCAGCCCTCGGAAACCAAAGCACTACCTCCGTGTTTTTTCTGCCCTCGCTGCCTCCCTTCCCCCAAAGTGCGCCTTAGGTTTCTCCTCATTCTCCACCTGTTACCTGTTCTGAAGCAGTTACTAACTTCTGAGGACTGGAGCATACCTTCTCCCAAGGCCCCATTGTGACTTGCCTGAGCGCCTTCACAGCAACCATCAACTTACGTCACATTGACCCAATAGCCGCGGGCCTTCCCTACTTGGCTGTAATTTGAGAGCCGCGGCACTCCTTCCTATTTTCTTATCCTCAGCACCTTGAATGGTGTCCCCCACTTACTAGGTACTTTAAAATATTTGTTGAGATTTAAGTGACTTATATGACTTCTTCTGTTTCCTTTCCAGTGCTTTTAAAAGGAGACAAAAAATAAAAATAAAAATGATTCTCAATTGTCCAATTTCAGATAATAGTCAAGCAAAGGAGAAGGCATTTATTTAGGAGAAGAGTGGGGTGACTTTGGGTGGGGGAGACCGTTCTGTTGCTGAGGGCCATTCTAGCTCCCCTTTTTAATTTTTAATTTTTCATTGGTGCATCACAATTTCTTTAACCTTTCCCTATATTAAAATTGTCTCCAGTATTCTGTAATTACAAACAATGCTGTAATTATAATGCTTGTGCATTCATTACTTTGCACATGTGAGCATTTATGTGTAGGATCCTAGCATCTCTGAGCAATTGCTTTACGTGTTGCTCTTGTTTACTTCCTCAATTAATTCCCTGCACTTGGTAGCAACATAATTTTTATCTTCTTAATGAATGTACACTACAACAATCTTTTGCATTTGGGAAAGAAGAGATGTAAGAACTTGTCCTCATTCTAATATTATAAGTGAAAAGTCCACATCTGTGGATTATTATTATTATTTTGTGCAGGTGTTGAATGGAATTGCCTCCCTGAGCATCCTGTTTCTGAATACCTTTCTATGGCTGTCCAGCGGTCTTCATAATGGCCTCATAGTAATATTTTTGAAAATACTGTGTCATTAAAGTAAAAACAATTAAAAGGCCTCAATATTGCTTAATATTCTTTGGACAATGTAACTTTTACTGTTGGGGTCTTGGTTTCCTGAAAATTTAACGTCTGTTTTAGAATCTGAGGCCTTTTCCTGAGGTTTCATAGGAAGTCTAAGGAGCTGCTATGGATTGATTAGAAGAGGTGATTTTTCCTCACCTAATTCTCCAAGTCCCTCTAAAAACAATTACTGAAAATTACTGAATAGCTTTATCTTTTGTAAACAAGGAAATAGGAGTTTAACGACAACATCTACAATCAATCCATCGGAGTTATTAAGTAACTAGAGAGTAAGGTTATTCGGGCAGAACCCCTATAATAAATTAACATAAATGGTATCTTCTTTCTACATGTAATGTATGATGATTTGGTAACGTTCTAGTGAAAACATACATGATTCCCATACCGATTTTTTTTTTACTAGCCACAGTGTTTTCTTTTTCCTGATGGAAGAAATAAAATAGTGCATTCATAATTTCCATCAATTATAGCATGCTTGTGTGCGTATTTCTAAATATTCATAGCATTTAATAAGAAAATCTTATTACTCTATTTATGTGGAACATACAAAAAGGTGCTAAAATTATGTTGTGCTTTTAAAGAGAAAGAATCTTAATATACAGAAATTGGTCAATCATCAAACTTATGAAACAATGAAAATAATCTATATAAAGTTATAAAGTTTGTAAATTCATTCTGTTTTGTTTTTTTTTTAATTTGCATTGGTAGTTCCTTCATTTAATCTGGGAATCTGATTTTAGGGAGAAAGTCTGGCTAGTCAGGATATCTACTAATCTGATTGATACTTTATCATATTCTTGGTCTTTGAGGAGACATCTGGTTCCATCAGTGCTTTATAAAATTCAGTTTCTAGGTAAACTCTTAGTTACTTTCATGAAGGCCACCGTTTTCTTGGTTGGATATATATGTTCAGCAAACCACCTGCACTCCATAACTCAGGTTTACTGACACAAAGTCCTTCTGACATTCTCACCGGAATTCTTCCTATAAATTCTCTGAAGTAGATTTTCTCTCATACCTGAGAGAGATTCCACACCAGCTCCAAGTTCCACCACTCTCAAAGATAGGAGGAAGCCAAAGCATAGCTGTTGATTCAGACATCATTATGTTGTGCTGAGCCTAAATATACTTTGAAAAATATATATACTTTTAATATGAAAGTTGGCTCTTTTTTTACATCTTAGAGTACAGTGCTGCATTTTTCCTTGAAACAATTTTGGGTCTGTGGAAACATTAGAAGAGAGTCTCACATACTCTTTGAGGATTTAGTAGAGTCGAGTTTTGGGGACAATAGCTGTAGACAGGATAGATGCCTGAAAACCAGCCTCCTCTGGGTCCAGAAATGAGCCTACCAACCAGGAACTAGGAAATCAAACACAGATGAAGCTGATAACACATTTGAGAACCCAGTCTGCAGACGAGATCAGAAATCAGAGCTCTTTGTGATTTGTAGAGCAGAACACCAAACCAAACGTGCATTTACCATGGACACTCAATGCTTTCAACATCTCCCCAGGTTCTCTTTGTTTCAACTTCTCCCCAGTCCTCCAGGGCTTTGCCTGAATATGTGGGTTGTCTTCCTATTGTGTGTACCATTCCTCGTTCCAGTTGTGTTTCTGAGAATAAGTTTGCAGTGTACAAGAGATGTTACCTTCCTGGGGTAGTGGAGGTGGAGGGTGGAGATAGGGAGTAGTGGCTTATTTACCTTCATCAGTGAAGACTGTATCTGAAGATAACTAATGGCAACTATGGTCAACTGTTTCCACATAAGAACCAAAGAAATTTTCTTAAACTCTTCACCATTATTGTGTACACTGAAAACAGAAATGGACTAGTATAGATCTTAGAGTACTTCTCAAGCTTAATATGCATACGAATCACATGGAGATCGTGTTAAATTGCAGATTCTGATTTAGTAGGTCTGGACTGGGATGGGAGTCTCTGCATTTCTAAAACATTCCCAAGAGATGTCCATCCTTCTGGTCCTTTCTCCACACCCTGAGTAGCAAGGCTCTTAGGGGAATTGAATTAATATTTTTCTTTTTTAAAAAAAGATTTATTTATTTTTTATTTTTTCACTTGCTGATAAGGTTTATTTATTTGTTTGTTTGTTTATCCCCACCCCCGCTTGCTGCTTGTGCTCACTGTGTCCATTTGTTTTGCTTTTTTTTTCTGTATCTGCTTGTCTCCCTTTGTTGCGTCATCTTGCTGCACCAGCTTACTGCACTGGACGGGCCATCAGCTCACCGCACTGTGCTGGCCAGCTTGCCTACACCAGGAGGCCCCAGGAATCGAACATGGTGCCTCCCATATAGTAAACGGGAGCCCAACCAATTGAGCCACAGCTGCTTCCCTGAATAATATTATTCTATACAATTGAGGGCTATCTATCTTTGAAGATGTATGTGATAGGCATGTATCCAATTTCTTCTCAGTGCCTAAGAAATATTTTTAGGTTTTGTACTTTGCTGTCTATAGTAGAATGATTGTTAGCTTTAAGTGGTGAAATATTGAATGGAAATTGCTTGGCCTCCAAAAAGAAACAGTTAAATGAAAGCTTTCGTATCTTTAAGTGCTTGTAGAGTTACTGTATTCTTTTCCCCAAAGGATGACTGATTATTTCCCCCTGCATATTGGCTTAGGACTGAAATAGAAATAGAATTAAATTAACGTTGCACAGATTTGGTTAGTACATGAGGGGGGAATTATAGGACACTGGGTGTGCTTGGAGTCTTCATTGTTGCACGTTCTTCTCAAAGAGAATAGAGGCTAACATAATCCCTGCCCCTGAACACGAACCACCAATTCAGAGCCTACGCTGCCAGACTCAGAAGACGGCATCACTAGACCTCACAGGGGTCGTTCCCCGTAAAAAGGGGAAGATGTACTGTCACCCTCTATTATGTGAACATGCCCTGCGAGGTTCTCATGCAGCAAGGCCCTGTTTTCCCGCCTCTGGGGAGAATCCATTCACACAAGAAAATTCACCTTTGTCCCCAGTGTAGAGGACCGATTCTTCCCTCAGAGAGTTGGCGGGCTTAGGCTGCCTTAACATAACCTTGAGTTTTCCTAATGGCCCATGTTCTTGATCCTGAGGCACAATCCAACCTTGGACCCCACTTAGGGCAAGTGGATCTGCAGCTAATCTCACAACCTATGCCCTCCTAATCGTGCCCCTCCAGAATTAAGGCCCCATCTCCATCTTGTCAGTCCTTTCAGGATTGGGAGCCCTGGGAGCCTTGATCCCAGTCAGCAGCCAACATAGGCTTCCCAGAATCTTGGTGGATTCCACCTGCAGAAAAAAATCTCTGCATTCCTCTGTTTCTAGAGCCCTTGCTCCCATTCAGCTTACCTATATATTCTGCCCTGTTATGCTATCTTATACATTCTAACACTGGCCACTTCTCTGCACTGGTAGATGTTTGCTCATTCTTGGAATACTGGGTTTTGTTGCCAGACTCCACTCTAACCCTGAACTGGCAGGATATGGAGCACTTCCAGGTGCCCCACTTTAAGGGGCAAACCTAATTCTGGTCCCACCTTCTCCAGTCTGATCTTGCAACCACAATGAATCTGGTCTGCCTGACAATGTCCAGAGATGGGACGTGGGCACCTGGGAAGTGGATGTTCCTGATGTTTCTGGGTAATTGCGATGTTGTCACCCCACAGAAGAACCAAGAGCTGTGATCTTGTGACCAGGATGTTATAGACAGTTTTTGGAAGTGCTCTTTGCTTATTGCCTGGACAGGACCCCATTTTCATGAGCTGTATACTCCTGGTTACTGTGAAGGATGCTGTTTGTCTTCTTCAAACACCATTAGACATCCCTAAGTCCACATGTTTAATCATCTACTACACTAACTCTCAGCTGGTTAGGAAAAACATTTCTTTGTGAAACTGGAAGTTTACAAGCTTTAACAGTGGGGCGTGGCAGCTGATCCTATGGAAAAAAATTCAGCATTTTAGACATTTGGCTCCTTAAAAAAAAACAAAAACTATTTTTCGTCAGACTTCTCAAGAAATATTGAAACTGATTAGAATACATAGATAAGAACACACACATATACACATATAAATATACGTAAACTGTCTAAATAATTGAGTGTTTTCTTACAGTCACTCACATACAAACTTCATGATTTTGTTACATTCATGTAACACCTGGACTTGCTTACTTCATGTTTCTCTTCAAATAGCTCTGAGGTTTTTTTTAAACTTGGACATATTTATTTAAAAAGGAATGTTCATTTCACTGTCAAAATGGAAATCCAGTATAACCTGCCACAACTGGACGGGCTGCCACAGGCTCTGGATGGGAGGTGCACTCCCTCAGGTGAGAGTGGTAGGTACTGGAGTGGGGTTCAAGACGTAATAGACGTAACTGAGGCTTTAACCTGGCTTTAATTTGAAGGGTTAAAGGAGCACTGAAAAGGGAATAACTATGATGTTCACTTATTTCACCTTCATCTCTGGAGCACCCCAGCATCATCCTGCCAATTGCCAGTGTCGATGTCCCACTCTGTGGAAAGCCATGACCCAACTGCACCTGTGCTCGGTGGAAACCATCTATGCTTGTGTTGTATATTGACCATGATTTCCACTGTCTTCAACAATCAGTTGAAAAGTGAAAGGTGATTCAGAATCACATCTATTCCTCTTATAAATAAGATCAAAGAGCTCCCTTAACTGACTTTGTCACTACTTACTACTACTTTGCCAGAGGAAGCCAATCATTTGCTACTTCTCTGTACAGAACCCTGCCCTTGAGATGTTTTCAGAACATCTTCTGGGTGCTGCCTCTGGTCCACTCTTCCAAGCAGCTCATCTTCCATGCTCAGGCCCCTAAGCGCTCTACTTTTCTTCATCTGTCCCCTTACTTCTCTCTTCACCCTTGTCCACCTTTGATCTGCCATTACTACAACATCCTATCATCTAAGTGTTCTTTGCTGCGGATTAATTGGGATGGCAGAAACCA
>PVKH010012592.1:0-17202 GCA_004027955.1 Chaetophractus vellerosus
AGTCCTCCATGTTTTTGCGGGCTGCCGGCTTCCGCTTTCGCGGGCAGCAGCTCCGCTTTTCACGGGTGACCTTGCCATGCCCGTGGGGGCTCCGCCCTGCCCGTGGCGGCTTTTTACCTTGCCCACGGCGGCTCTGCCCCACCCACGGCGGCTTGCCTTTCTCAAGGCCGTCTGCCCGCTCAGAGAGGTCCCCAGGAACCGAACCCGGGGCCTCCCATGTGGTACACCGGCGAGCTCTTTATCCACTGAGCTATCTAGCCGGGCCCCCTCTATTACTAACAAAGTACATTTTGGCCTTGATGCAAGAATATTACAGTATTGCTGTTAACTATAGTCCACAGCTTACATTATTTGTATTTTCCCCATGCGGCTCCACATTCCCACCACCTTGCAATAGTGACGTACATCCGTTCTAGTTCACAGAAGGACATTCTTGCATTTGTACTATTAACCACAATTCTCACCCTTCTCTGGGTTCACTGTGTTATTCAGTCACTAGAATTATTCTCTAGCTCTCTTTCAATTATGAATTTCTTAGAGTTTTGTGAATATGCTATACTACTCCTTCTATAAAGGATGGCAAACTCACATTAATCTTTCAATACTCAAACTGAGACATGACCTCTTCAAGAGTTCTCCTGCTTGCTCATAAACACACTCCTCTTCCCTCCTTCTCCTCTTCCCCCTTGGGGCTACTTCTATAAATACTTCTCTATTAAGCTTCCTCATTTGTGCATCCTCTACTGAGAACTTACTTGAAGGAAAATGGGCAGAACGTTGGTCCTTGTTTAGTGAGGAGAGTCACAGAAGCGGACAGAGGATTTGCAGCAGCCCTCCAAAGTGCTGCCTATTTACTCCAGGAAAATAGGTTCAAGAAGTCCACAGGGTCAAGGTTTTGGGGAGAGAGGGCTAATAAAGGGTTGACTGTCATCAGTGGAGGGCGCTGATAGCAGCCAGTGAAGCAGGGTAGAAGGGAGATATGGCCCTGAAACTTGGGCAAAAAATTTCCCTTGGCTCCTTCTTGTCATTGGGAAAGGGAAGTAGAAAGCTCTGGGAAGTCACAGTCAAATAAGAGGTAGATTTTGGGGGGGAAAGCTTTTTACTCCAGAACCCAGAGCAACAGGGCCATCTGTGCAGCACTGGGAGACAGAGGCTGCCTGATGGTATGACCATGACTCAGGATTGTGAAACAGTAGCCCTGGATGAAGACTGTGGCCCTGGTATCTGGAGAATTGGCAGAAGAAGGGCCAAGTCCAGATGACAGTTTGTGGGAACTTTGCGTCCACATAGTTGAAAAGTGGTTGAAACCCTTGATAGTTTCTTGAGTCCTCCAAACATTTTCCCAGTTGTGTCCTTTAGCCTAAGAAATATTAGTGATCGCTACCTCCAGAATGGCAGAGCCTGGGGAAATACCTAATATACGGCACATGTGAATTATGGGGTTTCTATGTCTGGTCCTTTTGGACTGGGGGCTCCTTGGAATCAACTGTAGTCTCCAGTGGGTAGCACGGCATCTGGTCTGCAGAAGACATTCAACAAATGTTACTTTGTTTGTCTGGAATGAAAAACGTATCTCTGGGTTCATCTAACTTTCCTATACACAGATTAGTACTTAATGGTTTAGCTTAGTTGCTATTCACCTCTTCACTACTAAAGAGCCTACTTATTTCCTGCAAGGAAATCATATTTTGGAAAATTTGGTCTACAAGACTATCAATATTAGCACTATTTCCAGTTTTCATTAGCTGCACTTAACTGACAACCAAATCATCTTAACAGCCTGAACTAATCATTTACCATGACCTAATCATGATCAATTACCACACACTTAATAAGTTGTAGCCAAAAGAAAAATGTGAAATTTTATTTGCATAGATTTTGATTACTATTTTAAAACATTTAAACTTGCTGGTGGACTCCCATGGGTACTTTGATGACTGCTGAGAAACAGACTATTGATTTAGTTTACCAAGGAAAAGCTACTGGTGTCCAATGTCATTTCAGATCAGGACTGAGAAGGCTTCCATGTTCAATGCCACAGTAGGCTTGGAGGTTGGTTCCTTGATTATCTGAGCTGGGAAGGACCTCAGAGCTCACCTAGTTTAGCTGCTAAGTCCCGAGATACCCCAGAACATGCTAAGCTGGCCAGTGTAACAGAACTAATTAGTATCAGAGGTGTCAGAACCAGAACCAGGAGCTGGGTGTCCTAACTCTCCATCTATTGGAAAGAACCCCATGCCAACCTCACCCAAATATCCTTTTCAATCTCTCTATCAATGTTTAAATGTAAAAGAAATTTAAAGCCAAGTAGGATCGTCAAGAACTTTGGGCCCAGCCTTCTCATTATACATATTTAAAAGGAGAAGTTCAGGGAAGTTAGGTGACTTATGTGAGGTAGAGCCTCAGGATTAGGTGTAAAACTGAGATTAGATTTCTGATCCTCTGACTTTCCACCCAATTTCTTTGTGTGTAAGGATCTGAATTCACCTCAGCTGAAAAGAAGGTATGTCCCAGCTTTAAATGACAAGACATCTTGGAATGATGGGGGATTACTCAATGTCCAGCCCCCATGGAACCACTACTGGGCTATTCACTCAGTAAGAGCTCCGAGGGTGCTGGACAATGGGGATGGAAAGATGGACAAGGATGGTTCCACCCTTTCAGATGGCTGATAACAAACAAGCTTCTCAAATAGCAACATCCCAGCTGGCCCTTGCTGTGGCCACTGATCAAAAGGTAGTGTCTGTATGGTATTGGCATGGAGCTATTATGCACACATAGGAGGCTGTCCAATATCTGAGTTGTACTGGTGCTGGTTGCACACACTGGTGTTTTAATAATCATAGTCAGATATTCGTAAAAGCATCCTCGTTGAACAGAGGACTGTGTGTGCATATGCATAAGATGACATTATTAATCAAATTAAAAAGGCTGCTCAACACGCCTTTCCCCCCACAATTAAGAAGCTTGAATTTATTCATGTTATGTCTAGGAGATTGTTTTTGCTCCAAGATACTAGTGAGATATATTCTGTCCAAGTAATTCCAATAGCTTTCAATGAATTAAAAAAAAATCTATGTTCTCTATTCTCTTTAACAGTTCATACAGTCAGAGCTATAAAATATATTCACACTCAATAAAGGCTTCAACATCACAGTTCCTCATCTGTTATCTGTTAAGTTATATGTGTGGGCAATTCTGTACTGCTTTGTTAGTGTGAAAGAGCTGCTCCAACTAAAATGAGTTCAACTTTTAAAGTTATGATAGGATTATTTATAAATGCCAAGAGAGCCCTTTCTTTTTCTTTTTTATTTAGGTACCAGGGGCTGGGACCTTGTTATGTGGGAAGCTGCCGTTCTGCCACTGAGCCACATAGGCTTCCCCGAGTTGGATCCTTTGTTTGTTTTGCTTTTTGTTTGTTTCTGTTTTTTCAGTAGGCACCAGGAACTGAACCCAGGATCTGCCATGTGGGAGGCGGGAGCTCAACTGCTTGAGCCGCATCCGCTCCGAGAGCCCTTTCTTTATAGCATAGTAGCTGCTTTGCAGCTATTTCAAAATTAACATCTCAATGTTATATAGCATATTCCCTAAAAGATATGTTCTTGTAGGAAAAATGGGTACCTGCTGGAATAATTGAGCTTTAATAACAAAATTCCCTGATAATCAGACATTCAAAAATATTTCTAAATGCCTATAGAGTGCCCAGCGTTATACCATGTATTAGGTAAGCAAAAATGAAAAGCCTCAGCCAACATGCACATAGCCTAGGGAGGAAATAGACATGTAAGTTCACAATTGTATTATAACATATTTGCTAGAAGGGAGGAGTGTATGGAGTTGGGGGTTGGGGGGCAAAGAAGAAAAGAGCACCAAAATCTTCCTGGAAGAAGTTTTTGCAAGAGGCACTGTTTGAGCTAATGCTTGTGGCTGAGTGGATGCTTGCCAGTAGATGGCGAAGGGAAGGCCAATTTTAGGCCTGGGGGAGTGGGCATCTGTAGGCCAGGAAAGTCATGAAATAATGTTGAAAAGGTCAGCTTGCAAAAAGGAAGTATCACTGATGTGTCAGTGAAAGGATGGATTGGAGGGAAATACTAGAAAACTGTGGTGGTATAAAGCCGTGGGTACCCCCAGAAAAACATGTTCTATCAATCTAATCCATTCTTGTGGTTATAAACCCATTGAAAGTCGGGTTTTTTTTCTGGGCAATGTTCAGAACATTTTATTAAAGTACAAGATTGTTAGAATTAAGCTAAATAGAAAAACATAGTAAATATTTACAAAAACATTGGTAACAGTACTCAAGTCACACACACATAATCCAGAAAGGTCTTAAAAAGTTTATAAGCTGAAATTATGGAGATTTCCCAATATGGATTTAACAGCTCACTGCTGAGCATGGCATCAATATAACATGTAAGATCCTTGAAAGAATGCTGTTCCCCACTCTTCAGTGATTCGGGGCTCCCTAGGAGTTTGTTCCTTGGGAGATTCAGACTCAGAGGCAGCCAGAGAGGACAAGTCAAGAGATGAGACGGTCACATGTTCTAATTTTCTTCATCCTATTGATGAAAATAGGATGTTGGGGTTATACAGACAGAGCTAGGGTGTTTTTCTTCATATTTAAAAGGATATGAAGTTAAGAGCAATTTCTCATTACTTAGAATGAAAATTCAGCACATCAGAGGCTGTACAGGGAATATTTACACTAGAACTGTAAAGTTCTATCTAATGAAAAATTACCTGTAAACGAAGATAAAACAGGATGAATCATGCTTCATGCTCTATGTTGTATCCACTGAAGGTAGAAAAGGAGCCCGAGCAGACACTTTTGAATCAAAATGTTCCAGCTTTAGCTTAAGGAATCATCAATAGCCAAATTATGCTGAAGTGACCACATAACTCTCTCGAGTCCAGAAGAACTTACAATCAGATTTTAAAGACAAAGGAAAACAGATTCAAAACAGACAAAGCAGAGAAGAAACAAAGCCAATGGACTGGTCACTATTTAGACAGTATTATAAAACGTTAAGAGGGCACTTGGCTCTACTCACTTCACTTTCATATTCTGTATTAAAAATATCTCCCAAACTAAATTCAGGGGGGAGGGTATTAAGAGCTTCAGATAACTTTAAAACCAGTCTTGGGGGGCCGGCTGTAGCCCAATTGGTAGGGCGCCGGTTTACCACATAGGAGGCCCTGAGTTCGGTTCCCAGGGCCTCCTCAAGCGGGCAGACTGCCTTGAGAGGGCAAGCTGCCGCGGGCAGGGCAAGCCGCCACGTGGTGAGCTGACTCAGCGGGTCGCCGCAGCGGGGGGAAGACATGTAGACACAGAAGAACGCAAATGAACACAGCAAGAACAAGCAGAAAGGGGGGGGGGATATGTAATAAATTAAAAAAAATAACTATTTAAAACCAGTCTTGGGCTCAGTAAGACCATTCCTTAAAAAAATAACTGTTTCGCTTAAAAACAGATCATCTTCATCCCATTCTTCAAGGTATTTTATGGATTTCCTAGCCTGTCCAGATTTTGCTTAAGGAGCCACGGCTCAATCTAAGTCCAGCTGGAAGTCGATGTAAGTAGGACTTTTTGATGATGCTGCTTCAATTGAGGTGTGAGCTCATTCATACTGGAGTCTTTATAAGAGAATGAAATTCAGACAGAAAGTCATAGAAGCAAGAAGGTGAAAGCAAGAAAACCTAGAAGAGAAGGGAGAGGCCAGCAGATGCCCCCCCGTGGCAGAGGAGCCAAGGATCGCTGGTAACCAGTCTTTGGAAAGGGAGTATTGCCTTGTTGATGCCTTGATTTGGACACTTTCTCAGCCTCAAACTGCAAGCTAATAAATCCCCATTCTTTAATCCAACCCATTTCATGGTATCTGCTTTCAGCAACCTAGGAAATGAAAACAAAAGCCAATAGTTCTCACTCCCTTTCTCCATTTGTTAGCCAGAGGGCTATTGCCTCATCTAAGAAATATACCTTCTGTTACCATCTGATTTATTCCAGGGAAAACTGCCAAATTGACTATTCCCTATCACATTCTTAAATGAGAATTTCTTACTGGAGGCTATAAGGAGTCCCTCACCAATATGATTGTCCTTTAGTGTGACAATATCATTAAACCACATAGTTTGTTATTTCTTAAGATTTTTTTTACTATGTCAACTAAAGACAGTGAGAGGCAAGTGAGTTTAAAAGATGGTTAGGTGGCTAATTAAATCAAATTATATGTGTTTTTCTATATACATACAGACTCTTTCCAGACCACCACCCAAAACAAAACAAAACAAAAAAACAAAAACAGTAAGCAAAAAACCAAGCTGACAAAAGCCATTACAGAATCTATGCTGAAATAGAGTTCTTTAGGAATTTATTTGTATTCAGTTTAGAAATAATTCTAATTAGTTTAATAATCTAGTTTCCAGCTATCACGTGACTCCTTTCCTCCCTCCTTCCGTCTGTTGGGAATTAACCACTTTCTATCACTATGCTAGAGTGTTTTACAAGAGCAGGCATTCAGAGGGAGAAAAGAGTTTACCACAGACATTTTGGTACTTTTTGTTTGTATTAGTGTAATTAAGAGGAAAACAAAGACAAAAATTGACAAGCTCATAAAAATAAAAACAAGCCCAGCTTCTGGGAGTCATATCATATGGAAACTGAGACCTCAGCACCTCAATGTACCCAAATAACAACTAATGAAGATGATTTTTATACTCTCCAGGTCATCATCAAAGGTTAAATGTCAGTCTTGTGCCCATAGTTTAGAATAATTTCTTACTAAAATGCTTGAAATAAAAATATTAATGATTACTTTCTTCCCAGTTTCTGGGAAACTAGTCTATAGGAAATAGCATTCTGTTGCAGGGTCTCAGGAATCTCTCCAGGTACCCACCTATGACAAAGCACATACCCATTATTAGCGCAGCTAAACATAATACGCTTAAAGTCCAGACTGCTTATGATCAGGTCACTGATGAGCCATTTATGGCCTGGTACGGGCAAATCTCACCCTCCCCACATGCAGTGCCTCCTAGGACCCAGAAGCCCACAGGGACAGTTTAAGATTAAAAGAAAACACAAGTTTATCACAATTACTGGAAAACCAATGCAAATGAAAATCTCTTAATAGTTGGGCCATGGTATTATATTTGCCTCCAGCAGTGATATTGAGCACGTGTGTGTGTTTACAGGAAGCACATCAACCTCATGTATGTGTCTTTATTCATTCTTTTCTTCAGGTTACCTAACCTGCTTTGTGGGCCAGGAGGTAACCCAGCAGGGCCCTGAAAAGACACAAAAATGAAGGACAGGCTGAAGTTACAGAGGAAGCTGTTCAGGGATACTGGAAATGAGGTGTCAAATACTCATTTTAACATATAAATTTTGTGTGTCATCATGATCCTGAACGTCCTGAAAAAGGAATCACTTGTGTGTTAATTAATCTACATGCACAAACACGGAAACTCATGTTCTGCCACCTTTGTCATTTTTGCAATTCAAGATGATGGCTCTGGAGATACCTTCGGCTTTAACTGGTAAAGAAAAAGTAGTATTTTTCTGTATGCTGAGGTGATTGAAGTTACCGTGGAGCTCAGACCTGTTTTTAAAAATATTCTATCATGTAGTCAGCCTTGAAGAGAAAAAAAAAAATCATCTCAAGCTTTCTTTTAGCCCACACTGGTATCCAGTTCGTAGTAGCTGCTCAGTAAATATTTGTTGAAACTAAAATCTATCTGGGGGCTGGTTTACCACATAGGAGGCCCCGGGTTCAGTTCCCAGGGCCTCCTGAAGCAGGCAGACCGCCTTGAGAAGGCAAGCCGCTGTGGGCAGGGCAAGCCACTACGGGCAGGGCAAGCCACTGTGGGCAGGGCAGGCCACCGTGCAGTGGGCTGACTCGGCGGGTCGCTACATGGAGGGGTGGGGGACAAGCAGACATGGAAGAGCGCAGGAATGAACACAGCAAGAACAAGCAGAAATCGGCATTGCAAATACATTGCGTTTTTAAATGTATCAAAAGAAATCCAAGTATCACATAACAGCAGGAAATTTTACATGGTTAGTTTCTCTTTTAACTCATTTTCATCCTACTTCCTGTGCAAAATTTTCCCCGGATGTCTGCAAATCTTTTAATGGTCACCATTTTATACTTCTGTGCAAGCCAAACCAGTTCTTCCATTTTTACTCATCTGGCTAAAGGACACCACAATCTACCCAGGTCCTCAAGCCAGCAGCTTAGCGTTCATCCTTTTATATCCATTTCACCCAATACCTTATCAAGTCCTTTTTACTCTATCAACTCAAATCCATCCATGTCTTCCCAGCACCCGGGGGGGGGGGGGGTTCCAGAATACTTAGGAGGAAGCTTGTCAAGGGAGTTAAGGCTCGAAATGAATGTGTAGGGGCCAAAGCCAGGGCAATTTATATCTCATTTAGAAAGCATCATACTGAAATGCCATTAACATAATCTCCAAACCAGTCTAAATTCCTGCTCAGAACTCAAAGAAAATGCTTTATTCTAAGGCCCATAAAAAGACACTTTGCTTTTAAAGTTGATGAAATGCCAAATCAGAGTCTTCTTTGAACAAATAAACCCTGTCTCATTTGCTTTAAGCTTATAGGATGCTTGAGGCAAGGCAGAGGAAAGTATTATTTCACTAAGTTAAAAAAAAAAGTTTTTTTTATGTAACAAACTGAGTTACAAAGTTGCAGATGACAGCAACTTGGGGGCTGTAGCCAATTCTGCAGTAAGGAACAACACAGCTTGATGTGATTTGAAAGCAGAGGTACGCTGAGCAGCTAATCAAATGCAGCTCAGCAACAAATACAGAGAGAGAAACTGGAAAGGGGAAAAAGGCGACAAAAACTTCTGCTCAGTAAAAGCAGGGATATCATTCAAGTCTAAGTTTTCCTTTTGTTTCTTATATCTGCAGTTTTTCTTACAATATATAGATTAGCATTAAACCCAGATCCTGAAAGGGGGGGGGGGAAATAAAGATATTCAAGTTTTCTGATACTGGGTTGTAAAAATGATTTTTCATGTGAATGAGAATAATTAAGGTTGCATTTTTATTTTGTAATCTCTTTCAACTGTTTCATTATTTTTATCCACAAAAAATAAAAGCATTTTAGAGCTGGCATGGAATAGAATAAACTTAATGAATGCTGCTGAATTAAATGCCTTCTATGTGCCAGGCACAGCTTAAAGTAATAGGAGTATGATGTTGAACAAAGGCAATCTAACAGAGGCAAAAGGCAAACAAATGCTTTCTCCCTCAGGCAGTTTTTAAATAAAATTGTTATATATAAAACATTATTACAGCAACTGTTGCTTTATGATGAAAAGGTGAATAAGAGGTGAGATTCCACATTTATACGAAATACCTAGACTATGGCACATTCAGACAAAGTAAATTATGGGTTATCAGGGGATGGAGTGAGGAAGAATGGAAAGTTATTGTTTAATGGGTACAGAATCTGGGGTGTTGAATGAGTTTTGGTAATAGATGGTGGTGATGGTAGCACAATAGTGTAAATGCAATTAATGTCATTGATTATATACTTGAGTGTGGTAAAGATGGAAAATATTGTATATATTTTACCACAACAAAATTTTAAAAAGGATGAATAAAGGGAAGATATTCAAGTGGATGATGAGAGCTACCATTTATTAAATACTACATGTCATATTCTGTGCTAATTTATATGTGCCATTTTATTTAGTTTTTATAACAATCCTATGTATGATAAAGGCACTATTTTAAAGTTGTGAAAACTGAGACAAAAAGGTTAAGCCCAATGTGATATAGCTAGTGAGTGGCAAAGCCAGGGTTTGAATTGAGCCTTACCTGATTTCATGGTTCAGGCTTAAGAAGCAGGCTCTACTACAGAGCCTAACTTGCCAGGAAAGACAGCAGAGATACCTGCCTTGGGTGCAAAATCTTTACAGTCCAAAGGTCACTGGAATGTTAAAATCCTCTGACTTTTGGCAGGCTGGTTATCAGAGGACTTCAATTTAAAAAGTACTCCTGCCCAGCATCCTAACCACACAGGAATTCTGGCCATATGGTTAAAATCTTCTGAATAGGAAGAAAGACTGCATGACTGATTCTCTTAAGGTTTATTGAAAATTTAAACATCCCAAAGATGAAATACTGTAGAACCTATTCTCACCAGACACGGGTGCGTAGAGTTGGGTGCCCTTGACATCCCTGCTGGGGCCTGCCCCTTGCTCCACCATGGAGGGGATGGATGCCAACTCTGAAGATATGTTGGAGACTTGGGCCTGCTCTAGGTACTTTGCCCCTCTTCTCTACTCACACCATCACACCCACAATTTAATATTGTAGGTAAATTCTTCTCATCTGATTCTTACCACCCTGGTCCCTTATCCTTCCGGTCCTTACCTCCCCCATCAAAACTGACTCTAAGGGACCCACTTATTCCCAATGGCAAGTATCTGATTATTTAGTTCACACAGTATTTCCAAGTGGCTCCTCCCTTGGGCATTTGTCTTTTAAAAGAGGGCAATCCCTCAATTCACGGGAATGACTTTTTCACGATGGACATTGAGTCTTATTGGATGCGAGAGTCATTTGTGGGGTCGGGGAAGGGCTTTTTGCAGGCACTTAAATCATATCACCACTGCATTGCCTACTTATAAACCTGGGCACCATTGCTCTAAAACACATCTGCTCCTTTGTAAGGCATTGCAGAGGCCAAGCCTTTTCATTCATTTAAGACCATCAAAATCTCACTTTTCTGCCAAGAGCCACATTCCTAAATTATAGTGCTTCTGGAAACAGTTGTATTACTAGATGAATATTTTCTTGAACTTTTAGCTTTTTAATAGAGTTAAGGGAGTATCAGCGAGGGGGGACGTGAGAGCATTCATTATTATTTAATCTGCATAGATATGGTTCTTTCGGACAGTTCATAAATACAGATAGGCAGCTGTGATTTCATGTCCTACCAAGTTGTCTCCAACAGAGTCTGCATTTATAAGGTTTTAACCTCATTCAAATAACGTTTGAAAAAAAATAAGCTCTCATTTACTAAAATACCAAGCTCAGGCAAGTCTACATGTTCTTTAAAACCTCTAGTCTTAATTACTCTCTGTGACTGTTTGGACATGTCAGATATTTTATTTTTTAAGCTGATGATAGTAACCCTGCAGTACTTCAAAAGGCACAGCTTGTGTCAGACCACTCTGTTTTGGGAAGAGGTTTACTGCATTGGCATTTAGCTTTCAACGTGGACACTCAGGTATGTTATAAAACTTTGATAGATTAATTGCATAGAAATAACTGGCACCAGCTCTAATAGGTTCATTTTATTTCTTTCCCTCTAGACAGGATTTTACATGCCTAGTGGACATTCCTTCAGAGCACTGAACTTTAGTACTAGAAATAGGGAAAGTAAAAAGTTTGCGTTATTTGAAGAGTTATAGCATATTATGAGCCCCTTTCTTTTATGCAAGCTATGTTCCTGTTTAAAATGCATCCAATATACTGTCTTTGAATATTGAAATCCTTACTTATTACTATTAGTACATAATAGCAAATTTTGATGTTTCTATTCTAATAGCAATTCCTCCATGAAATATGGGAAAATGTGTATGACTTCACATATAAAACGTGTACGTGTGTATATAAATACACATATGTATGTGTACACACACATATACACACATACCAGTAGGTCACTTCACTGCCCAACGCCAGGTGCTTCATTCACATTGGAATCTATGTTACTCCCCCCACCCCCACTCCCAGGAGTTGTTTAGGATACAAACTTCATAATTTTATGTGGAGGCCCTGAATGAAAAAGTTACTATATATCAATTCAGAATCTTTGGGAAAAGAACAAAGACTTTGCCATCCATGAGTTTGTATGTTATTCAAAAGCATCTATTCCGCCCCTCCATATCCATTCCTGTTGACATCTATTTTCTTGATTCTCTCTCTCTTGGTACTATTTTTGGCTTGCTGCTAGTGAAAGGGAAGATGGTGTCCTGAGGTCCAAAATTGGAATTCTGACTGCCTTTTCCCTGTATTCGTACAGTGTATTTGGAACAGTAGTGACCAAGAAGAATTGTATAAGCTGTCCCAGGAAATAACCATCAATAGCTACATTGACCGTATGGTAGAGGCATGAAAAAACAACTCACAAATGAATGCTTAGAGCGCAATATGAACCTCAATATATATTACTCTTTGAGAGCCATCATCCTTGCTCCACTAGAGAAATAAGAAGATAAAAGTCTAAGCGAGTTTGGATAGCAATATAGAGACACATCTTGACTTCCTATTTCACACAATTTGCAAAAATTAATTCTAAGTGGATTGTAGATCCAAATGGAGAAAGTAAAACAAATATTTTAGAAGAAAATATAGGAGGAGATCTTTGAATCCTTGGGACACATAAAAAGAGAAAAAGTGCTAACCATAAAGAAAAAACAGATGTATTAGACTACATTGAAATTAAGAGCTCCTGTTCATCAAAAGATACCAAATTAAAAGAGTGAAAACATCAGCCATAGAACAGTAGAGGATATTTACAATATATATATATATATCCAATAAGACCTCAAAGCCAAAATACTTAAAGAACCCCCATAAATTAATAAGAATCAATAACCCAACAGAAATATAGACAAAAAGACCTAAGTTGGCACTTTATGAAAAGATTTCCAAAATGGCCTAAAAACATACAAATGGTTCAACGTCATTAGTGAAATATAAATAAAAATTCAGTGCAATACCACCACTCATTCACAGGAATGGCACAAATGAAAGACAAACAACAAATATTAGTTAAGTTGTAAAATGCTTCTTAGAAGTGTAAATTGGTACAATCATTTTGGATAACTCTTTATGGCAATATCAAAGTAAAGCCAATCAATGACCCAGCAATTCCTACCACGTATCTGAGAGAAATGCTTCCATATGCTCACCAGATGAAACATACTGGAATGCCTAAAGCAGGACTATTTGTCATAGCCCCCAACTAGAAACAATGTCTGTCAACAGTAGAGTAAATTATGGTATGAGAATGAATGAACTAAAACTGCATGCAAAAACTTGGGCAAATCTCCTGAGCATAACATTGAGTGAAATAATCCAGACAGAGAGCACATCCTGTATGATTCCATTGATAGAAGTTCAAAACCAGGCAAAACTAAGCTAGGGCATTGGAAGTGGTTACCCTTGGAGGGGGTGGTGGTGGTGATGGCAGTGACTGGCGGGAGATAAACAGAAACTTCTACAGCGCTGGGAATGCTCTGTCTCTTGGTCTGGTTATGGATTACATGGGAACGTTCACTTTCTGAAAATCCACAGAACCGAACACTTAACAGTTTGCACTTTTTTTGTATGTTACACCAATTAAGAGTTCACATTAAAAATATAACCAAAAACATTCCAGGAACCAAAATCATCTTATGTGTTATATTCATGAGAGCTTATTTGTTAAAAAGTCCTTGATAAAACCCAGCTTTTTGTAAAAAGGGCCTTTTTGCTCAGATCAAACATATGCCACTACGTTAAAAGACTTACTTGATATTTGGAAGAGAATACACTATTAAGATAAAATGCTTCTAGACATCTGTTATTGAATGGATTCTAATGCTTCTCAAATTCTTTTTATTGATAATATACTGAGCTAACAGTTTTCAATTTCATTCCACTGACTTAAACACTGCTTTTACTACCAAAAGATCAACAAAATGTGTATGCCAATCGATTTGATATTTGGGATGTCAGAATGGAAATCCCTTCATCTACATGAAGGAAACTGCTGAAGAATACCCAAGGGTATCCACAGATATCGTGCTTCTGGTGGCTAGGAAGCCACAATCGGAGGAAGTGCTTGGCCAAAATCCTTCACCAAACTAAGCAGCAGGCTGCTGAGCTCTTTCAGTTTGTCCTTGTGGAAATGGCTGTCTACTGTTGAGAGAGCATTTCCTAACATAGTTCAATCTGATAGTGGGCCCAGATCCAAGAATGTTAGGACTTAACTTAATTGTCTCATTTCCTCTGTGAGTGGTGCAGCATGTTGTTACTTGAATGCAATTGTTGATGGCGATCACAACACAGATTTGGAGGTGGGGCATCCTATGGACTCTGAGTGTATTGTTTTTGATGGTAGCCATGGAGGATGAGGCATACACCTAAAACTGACTTGCATGTAGGCTGGACTTTAAAGCTACACATTGTCCTTTTCTAAAGATTGGTCTTAACTTGCATTTCCCCCAGGATTCCTATTTTATGTTACCCTGAGCAGAGGGGAGAGGTTAGAGTTGAGAATACCATCTGTTTCCCATTCCAACCATATGTAATTTAATTTAAGAAGCATTTATTGAGTGCTTACTACTTTCAAGGCAATGAGGTAACCTTCTAAGCTTTTCAAATGGCTACATACGTGAGCACACGCAAACTCATGCATGTACAAATACAGAAATATCAGTCCTCAAACTAAATCATTTGAGTATAGGTTCTTTGTTATGCAGGTCTAATTATTTAAAACAATTATGCATCCAAACATCTATCTTAAAAGTTCCAGTCCTGTATATGTCTGCTAGATATTTCTATTCTGAATACCTGCCTTTTACCTCAAAAGGAGTGTGTCTAAAGTTGAGCCCTTCACCTCTAGCTGTAATTGGCTTTCCTATTTTAAGCAATCGTGTATGCCATCCATCTTCCAGTTACCAATGCCCAAAGCCTGAAGTCCTCTTTTGTTCCCAACACTCCCAACCACCATTCCTCCTCCAGATCCAGTTGGTGAAAGCTGTTATAATACCAAAAATGTAGCAAAAGCTACAATAATTATACATCGACATGAATTATTACAGCTCCTTTGACATATAATTGTCATAGAATAAACTACTCAAAGTGTACAGCTGGAGAAGTTTTGACTTATGCATATACCCATGAAATCACCCCAACAATCAAGATAATGAGCAAAGCCATGACCCCTCAAAAGTTTCCTTGTGACTGTCTTTAATCCTTCCCTTCAGTGCCTCTCCATCACCCCTCATTCCCCAAAAAGCCAGTCATCTACTTTGCATCATTGCCCATTGTTCTGCCTTTTTTTGAATCTTATATAAATAGAATCATAAAGTGAGCATCTTTTGGTCTGGCTTATTTCACTGAACTTAACTATTTGGAGATTCATCTTTGCTGTTACCTGTATCAATAGCTCATTCCTTTGAATTGACGAGTAGTATTCCCTGATTTATGATCCATTCACTTATTGCCGGTCGTTTAGGTTATTTCCATTTTGGAATATTGTAAATAAACTTAAAATTTATCAGTTACTAAAACTTTATTTACTATGAACCTTTGTTTACAAGTCTTTATGCGGCATATACTGTCAATTCTCTCAGGGGAAGTAACTAGGAGTGGATGGCTGCATGAAAAGGTAGGAGTATGTTTAACTTTTTTAAACTGCCAAACTGTTTCCAAAAAGGGTTTGCCATCTTATATTCCTACCAACAATGTAGGAGAGCTCTGATTGCTTCACAGCCTTTCCAAGACTCAGTATGGTCAGTCTTCATTTTAGCCATTCTAACTGGTATACAGTGATAGGCCACTGTAGTTTTAACTTGCATTTCTATAATGAGTAATGATGGTGAAACATCTTTCCATGTGCTGATTTGCCCATCCGTATATCATCTTTGAAGAGTCTTTAATTTTTTGCCCATTTTGGGGGTTGTTTGCTTCCTTGTTATCAAGAATTCTTGAATACAAATCCTTTAACAAATATGATTTGCAAATTTTTTCTCCCAGTCTGTGATTTGTCTTTTCATTCTCAATAGTGTTCTTCAAAATGTAGATGTTTTTATGATGTTAACATTTTTAAATAGATCATGCTTTTGATATCATGCCTAAGAATATTTTCTTAATGCAAGGTCACAATGATTTTTCTGTGTTTTCTTCTAAGGACTCCTATAGATTTTACATTTAGGCTTATGATCCATTTTTCCATTTTGACTTAATATAAGTGATGCAACGTATGGATTTAAGTTCATTTTTTTTGGTATGTACATATCCAGCACCATTTATAAATATTTTTCAGTTTCATGCTGAGAAGTTAAGTTACTTGGAAACAATTTGATTCTTTTAAGGCTTGCTTTGAAGGTTTGTTAGGTTCAGAGCAGCCTTTAGTCTAGAGCTGATTTTGTTCCACGATTGAGACAAGACCCTTCTGAGTATTTACCTGATTTCCTGTGGATTATGAGGTTTTTCCACTTGGGCATCTGGGAACAGAAGCCATTCCTGGTCCTGAATGAGACATCGGAATTGTTCCCTCTAATCTTTTGGGGGTTCTTTCCCCAGGCTAGTGTAGTTTTCTTGCAAACATGCAAAGATTAGTACTCAGCTGAACACACAAAGGTGACCCTTTCCAGGCCTGGAACTCTTTCTGAAGCTTTTTCCTTTCTTGTACTCTTCCCTATAAGCTCTTCTCATATCTTGAACTCCCAACTCCATCTCCTCAACTCAGGGTGACTGCTGGCCTCTACCTGGGTCCCCTTCCCTGAAATGCTGCCTAGAAACTTCTCTCCAGGCAGTAAGCTGGAAAATTCTATCACGGACCTTGTTTTTATCCCCCTCTCAGTGATCACTGTCCTGTGCTGCCTGATGCCCAATGCCTGAAGACTGTTGTTTCATATATTTTGAATATTTCTTTTTTAGTTGTTTTCAGCTGAAAAAGGTATATCCAATCCCTGCTACTGCACTTTGGCCAGAAGCAGAAGTTGCCATGACTTTTTAAACTTCCTGTGTCAGTCTTTGTACAACTCACTCACCATGCTACATCACATGACTCAAACTTTTAACTACTGTAATTTTTCTAACTACACTCCCCGTTCGCAGGCTCTGCTGCTTGTGCTTTGTTCTCTTTAACTCATTCACAGTAATTTCCACCCCCACCCCACCCCCGAAATCAGTTTGCTTTTTGGTTAAAAGTCCAAAGGTAACTATTAGCATACAACACTGGGCTGTGTCTTTTAGTTCCTAGATGATGGACATTTCTATGCTGTTTTCTTTATATATATTATGTTATTTTTAAAGAAGCTTTAGATTATATAAGTGTTACATAAAAAATGTAAGGGATTTCCATATGTCCTACTTCCTTCCCCTCCCACACTTTCCCACATTAACAACATCCTTCATTAGTGTGGTACATTTGTTACAACTGATGAA
>PVKH010012593.1:0-17198 GCA_004027955.1 Chaetophractus vellerosus
CGGAACCTCTGATGTGGGAGAGAGGCGTCTACCTCCTGCGTCAACTTAGTTCCTGGTTTTTCAGTGCATCTCATCTTGGCTTTCCCTTGTGTCACTCTCCTGCAATGTCATCATCTTGTTGCGTGGCTTGCAGGGCCTGGCGGCCCACGCACCTTTTATATATTTTTCTTTTTTTAATTTTTACCAGGAGCTTTCAGGGATTGAACCCAGGTCCCTCCATATGGAAGATGGACGCCCAACCACCCGAACCATATCCGTCCCCCTGTTATATCCCTTAAGGTTGACCAAAGATACCCAAAGTTACAGTCTTTTCCCATACAGGATGGTCATATAATAAATCGGGCTCAGTTTATCACCAGCATTCCAAAAACCAGACCTAGGGAGAAAAACCAGGGTCTGGGGACACATGCATGGTTTCTAATACAGCGAATGTTTAGCCTACCCTGATGTTACAGTTTGATGTAATTATGAATTCCAAAAATCCATATTGAATCATGCTTGTAAACTGATCTGTTTATCTAGGCATGATTGGGTTATGATTAGGGCATTGAGCCCCACCCCTCAGTGGGTGTGGTCTCAAGTATAAAAGGCAAGGCAGAAGATATGAAAAGCGGATTTTTGAGAAGCAGTTCTGATGTTGGAGAGGGCCGTTCGCCTGATAGTCTACAGCTGAACTTGTGGAGGAAGTGCTAAGCACGGAGAGAAACGCAGCCCCAGCAGGAGAGGAACCCAAAGGCCTGAGCCCAGGCAAACGTCAGCAGCTGTCTTGCTCCAACACATGGACTTTGGTGAGGGAAGAATCTTATACTTTGTGGCCTGGTAACTGTAAGCTTCTACCCCAAATAAATACCCTTTATAAAGACCAACCAATTATTGGTATATATTGCGAAGGCATCTCTTTGGCTGACTAATACACCTGATTATCAGGACAGCGAGAATATTCACTTACCTGCAGCTTTTTACACTTGATCTAATTTTCCAGTTAAGACCTTTGGATCCTGATTCTACCACCAACTCATTATTAGTACTTATTTATTCAACATCTAATGAGTCAAGACAATTTACTAATACTATGAAGATATATTAAATGAGCTTCTTTCCTTTCTGCTTTTAGGTAACCTCCATGTCATTTCTGTGTCCAGGTCAGTGATGAAAATGAGGACCATGAGAGAGTTAGAAACAAAGCTCCAGATAATAACCCCACAGACACCCCCACTGAGAGCCCTCCTTGTTTTTAAACTAGTTAATGATTATCTTAACTCTTCCGGTTAAGGGTTCAGAGGCCTCCATCATTTTTAGAGACATCACTGTAAACCTTTTCAAATGCTTGACCAAGTCCAGGACACTATGTCTTCCACAGTGTGATAATGCATCTGCTTTAGATTCTCCACAGATACCTGTTCCCATGCTGGTCTTCTTCATTAGTTTCTATGTACTGCAACTAGAGGAGTATACCAAAATGCAAATTTTATTTTGTAATTCTTCTTCCTAAATCCTTTCAATGACTGCCATTTTTTTAAGATTAATGCCATTTACATTGTTCTTCATAATCTAGTTTCTGCTTTCCTGTCTATGATTATTTCTAACCACTCCCATTTCCTTTGTGCCACAGCCAAATTAAACTACCTACCTTTCCACGAATGAACCATGGAGTCTCATGCCTCTACTCCTTTGCACACAGTAATTCTCTGTCCAGAAACTCAGTCCCTATCTACATGCACACACTCACACTCACACACAAAGACATATTTACACATTAACACACACATTGCTAACTTTTCTCTCTGTTCCTTTGGCACAGTCATCTTCTCTGGGAATACAGTTTTCAATGCCCTCACCCTCTATTCGACTAAGTTGTGTCTCTGCTTTATGTTCCCACAGTTGCAGATGACTTTCAAATATTTTAATACATCCTCTTAAGTCAGTATGTAATATGTTTAAACCTGAGCTCACACTGATTGAAAGAAAAGAGCTTTCAACAGTAAACATTTATTGAGCACATACTCTATGTCAGGCACTGTGTTAAATCTTTTACAAACATTAATAAAAAGTCATCAAAAATTTTAGTTGATTCCCATTTTCCATCTTCAATATATTTCCCATTGCTATACCATTTTCTATTCTAATTCTGATTATAATTCTCATATTTAAGTTGTCTACATTGTGCATGCTAAGAATTGCTTTACTCCTTTATGATTCACAGTTCCTCAACCTAAGATTAATTCTTAGAACAAACAACTTGCTTTAATGCATCTATTGTGTTCTACTTTATCAAGACCTTGGAGCATCCTAAGGTTTTGCTTAAGGGCAGTAGGAGATAGATTGGGACACAAGGGATCTCAATAAGACGCCATCTTTTAATCACTATCCTGTACTGCTTCCTGCTGGGTGATACTGCCACTCTTTATCCTCAACATCTGGTTGTTTCACATCATCTTTCCTCTTTCTAAATGTTAAACACTTTCAATTTCCTAAACCAGATTCTTAGAGCTTTGCATCTTTAGGAAATGTGACTATAACATACTGACATTGGTGTTGTATGAAACTGGTAAGCAACATCTTAGTTACCTAAATCTATGTGCGTAGAAAACTCACACACAAACACATACACAAGCCTAAATGGAAGACACACCATGGCAACTGAGTAAACAGGCCACAACTCACAAAAAGGGGATTCTGTCCAAGATGCATAGTATAATAGGAGAGTTTTTCAAGGGGTGAAGGAGTGACCATACTCCACACTGAGAGGTAACTCCCACACTTCCAACTTGCTTTTGACTCCCTTGAAACTTGAAGCAACAGGTATTTCTGCTTTAATGAAAGGACTGGCCCCAGTGTTTTTGGTTTTTTTTAAAGATTTGTTTTTATTTATTTCCCCCTTCCCCCACTTGTTTTTGTTCTTGCTGTCCACTCTCTGTGTCCATTCAGAGTACGCTTTCTGTGTCTGCTTGTCTTCTCTTTAGGAGGCACCAGGAACCAAACTCGGGACCTCCCATGTGGGAGAGAGGTGCTCAATTGCTTGAGACACCTCAACTAGTGCTTTGGTGTGTCTCTCGTTGCCTTTCCTCATTGTGTCTCCTCGTTGCATCATCTTTTTATGTCAGCTCACTGCGCCTGCCCATCGTGCCAGCTAACTGTCTTGCTTGACTTCTCCAGGAAGCACTGGGAACCAAACCCAGGACCTCCCATCTGGTAGGCCAGAGCTCAATTGCTTGAGCCACATACACTTCCCCAGCCCCAGTGTTTTAAGTCATATTTCAAGTAACAATAATAGTCTTCATTGTTATATTACTAAATTGTCTCACAAAAGCTTACAAATGAATACTTTTATAAATATTTCAGGTAAATGAAAACTATACAAATATGTAAACAATGGAAATATTGTCTGGAATGATCCAGAATTTTTGCAGTTCTAGCACTCTTTGCAGTTCTTCAACTATACCAGACATAAAGCTACTCTTGCTGACCTTCACCTACAGCTATCATATTCAATTTAACTAAAACCTGGACTGGGCATTTGGAAAAAGGAAGTTGCTTAATAGAAGATGAGTTAGAAGTCAGTGTATAAAGTGAAATCAAGTCACAGGAAATAGTGTAATAATTCTGTTAAACAAAGATTGATTGTTCTCTAGCATGTAAAAGTGCTCTCTTATTTTAAAAATAAATAAACTTTCAACTTTTCAAACTTCCTATTGTTTTCAATGTGTTTTTCACTATTGGATGGAAAACAGGTGTTAATTTTTCTTTCTACAGATAAACCCTGAATATTCTAGGGAGATCTTAGAGTTACACATGCAAATAATATAAAGTAGAAGTGCTACACACTGAGAGGAAAATTGGGAAATGGCTACTTAAATGTTAGCAATTTAAGGCCTACAAGGACTGCATACTGATTTGCGAGGCAGATGCTTGAATAATATCCAGATAAAAATAGAATGGCTCAAACAGAGAAAGGGAAAGCAGTCACATGAATAATCACCAGATAGAGTATAAATAACACCAACTATTTGAGGGCCAAGAGCACGCACTTGAATTATAGTGATTTTAAAAAATAGACTGTAAAGTGAAAAGAAAGGGCAAAAATTGATTGGGTGAGCAAGCCCCCTCACCTTCCAGTCATCCATTTTCATGTTTGCAAAATGAAGGAATCAGTTGAAATGGTCTTGAAAATCAGAGGTTTAGAAAACTTTCATGATTCTAAGATTACTTAAGAATGGCACAATAGATTGTGGAATAATACTAACTGGAGAAATTTAAGACCTGGTTAAATGTCAATCTTTGCAAATCCTTTGACTCTCTTTCAACCCAACTTTCATTTGCAAAAAAATATATATACTATTGATTTGAGAAACTAGGCCTCAAAATATTACTGAATTCAATCAATATAATATACATGCTTCAAGTTTTGAGACAGCATTTAGATATCATGAGGCTGAATTGGAGTTTTTAAAATAAGTATTCTTCAGTATTAATCCAGAAATAGTAATGAAAAAGATGGCCAGCAAATGGATATTTTACCAAGCCAGAAGTTAATTTTATAGTGATAGTGTAGTTCGTTAAACAACCTAGATATATAATTTGGTATTACATACAAAACAAATTACATTATTTATATGCAGTATAACATTGAAATAGCCCTTTCATTTCCCCTTACATATTTATTTGCACAGTTGCTTCAAAAATCTCATACTATTAGTTGAATTATAAACTATTATATATATGTCACATATGTTTGTGTTTATTATATTGTTTTGTTTCAAATGAGAGGATAAAGGGGAATAAAGGAACTTTTTATTTCTAGCTTTATTGGCAAGATTTTTGAAATCCCTACAAGTATTTTTCTTAACCCTCTTTTTAAACTATAATATTAGTCAGACAAAGTATTTTGAGATTGCTAAAAATGTGAGCAGTTTTAAATGGAAACAATTAGGATTTTGTCTGTTTTTGCCAGAATGTTCCCATTAATAATTTATCATCTCCTTTGTGAAGGCTTCCTCTCCACAAAATCCCCCAGGTATTATCTAGCCTTCCTCCTGCAAAATCCTGTTCATTCCTGTCTTCTAATACTTCAAACAGCATCAGGTGGCATAAGCTTCTATTACCATGCATAGAATCTCTAAAAACTCTTTAAGTCTTTAATATAACTTTTCCATCTTTGGCTTATTGGACTTAACTTGATGCCTTGTATGTAGTGTGTGTCTAATAAATACTTGAAGAATGAACCATTTTTACAGGGACGGAAGATGAGAGAGTTGCAAGTATTAATAAAAACAAATGGAAGGAAATTTAGAGCTATATTTATAAATCATCATTATTTAAAAGAAATATTGTACAAATTGAGCAAATGGCCATTATTTACTTTTCCCAGGCAACTTTGAAATCATGTAGATCAGATTGTGTCTTCTTCTCAGTGTTTGTCATCACAGCAATCCAGAACGCAGCACTTATTCATTACAGCTCTTTGAAAATTACAAAGTGTTGTGAGTTATTTTTACAATTAGTGCAATCTGTGGAATAGAGGACCATATCTCTAAGGTTAATTGGAATTTATATGAAAACTCTTATTCGTCAGAGATAGTTTAAATACTCAATAATGAGTGTTTTTGCTTGAGAAACTTAAAAACGGAAATAATCCAATGCAGCTGTGGGAAGAAACATTGCAGAAAATTGTTGGCAAGGAAAATGTAAATGTATAAACTAAGTATTAACGTTTAGTAACTTTCCTTTTCCACACATTTGGCTGAAAAAAGCATTGTGACTCCCATTTACCCAAAGCCTGTGCAACAAAAGAAAAAAATAGGTAAATGGGACCTCTTCAAAATTAAATACTTTTGTGCCTCAGAGGTCTTTGTCAAAAGGGTGAAAAGGCAGCCGACTCAATGGGAGAAAATATTTGTATATCATATATCTGATAAGGGTTTAATACTCATGATAAACAAAGAGATTTCTAAAACTCGACAATAAAAAGAAAAATGACCCAATTAAAAAATGGGCAAATGACCTGAATAGACATTTGTTCCAAGAAGAAACGCAAAATGGCAAAAAAAACTTCCATTAAGAGTTTAAAAAAAAGGAATATACTAAGTGAAAGAAACTGGACAAAAGATACTAAATATTTTTTACTCCATCTACACAAAATATGAATACAAATAAATTAGAAAAATGAAAACAGAATAGCAGCTATGTATGGCAGGGGAAGGATAGAGAGATTGAGAGGTATTGATTAAAGGATGGAGTTTTTATGTTGTTTGGTTTTTGTTTAGTAGTAATGGTAGTGAAGTAATGAAAATGCTCTAATAATGATTGAAGTGATGACTGCACAACTACGTGATTATACCAATACCATTGATTGTACACATTGGATGGATTGTATGCTTTCCAATGAATATGCATCAATAAAATTGATTTACAAAAGAAAAAAGGCATCATGAAAATGTTAATTGTAGCTAATTCAACTAAGCCAGTAGAGCTCTTATATAGAAATCCTGTCCATATACATGAGTATGCGTGCAAAACTTCTGTATACCCACAAGGATTCATTCAAACACAAGAGCTGAAGAAAACTTAAACAACTAGTTAATCCAGACCAAGTGGGGGTGGTGGTAGAACAGAGTTGCCTGATGCTGTCAAACAAGCAGTACATCATTGACTAAAATGGGAGCCTTAACTTCATGTAGGCTCATCTTAAGGGGGTGTATCTTATGGGTAAATGAAATGACACAGCTGTGATTATAGATTAGAGCTTTGTGTGTTCAGAATAGAGAGCAAGTCAGTCCCCTGAGAGGTAAATGGTGGTTCTACATTCAAGAGATTATTTTTGTTGTTGTTGTTGTTGTTGTTGTTATAAAATCAATTAGTGATAATTGATAAGTACTAGTCTGATAACCTTTGCTGATTTGTTCCTCCAGGTTGAATTGCCAACCCTTATCTGAATATCACACAGTAGGTGGTCAATAAATATTTTTTACATTAATATGATTATATTGACCTGTAGCATCAAATAATACTCTTTGAACAAATAATTCTGTGAAATAAGTTTTTATTAGCAGTAAAGGCAAACTATATAGATATTGAAAAGTTAGAAAAATCATACTAAAAATTATGTATATTCAATGATGTTCCAGAATAATTTTAAATAATGAAATAGACTAGAAACAATGTATATGTCCACCGCCTGGAGGTTGGTTATATATAGTATTGTAAACCAATGGAATAGTGTGCAATTATTAAAATGCTTGGGTCGATGTAAATTTATTGACACAGAAAATATTCAGGATAAATTAAGAAGCAGGTCAAACACCAGCATATTTTTAAGAGGCAATATTGTGCAGTAGTTAAGGGTAAGAGCTCTGGCATCAGCTTACTTGGGTTCACAGCCCAGAACCACCACTTTGCTGAGTGACCTTAGGCAAATCACTTTCCTTATGCTTTGCTATTCTATTGGGAAAATGCTAAATTATTGGTATTACCAGGTACTAATTAAATTGGTTTGTTGTGAAAATTGAGAGAATGAATTAAAATATTTAAAACATAACTAGTTCAATAAAATGAAGCTACCCTGTTTTATCTCTATATATCTACATACAGATATATAAATATAAAATAAATATTCATACAAAGAAATAGGTCTGAAAGGATATAAATCAAAATATTGCTACTTTCTGGATTTCTCTAAATAAAATGAATTTTCATGTATCTGAGGTACTTTATAGATGGAAAACAATTTTTAAATGATAGAGTAACTTGGGACAGAAGACTATACAATTATAGATTCTCTGGATTGAACAAATAGCAAGTAAAAGGGAGAAAGTTTCCAATCATAGGTACATTTCCAAATATAGATTCAGAAAATTTAGTTCTCTCTTATAGTAATGAACCACTTTACCTTTATGGAACAATGATCTTGAACATTGAACTGAAAAAAAAAATCATTGTTTTAGAGAGGCAATTTAGATCAGGCAGAGGAATGCCACTTCTTTATCTCCAATATCTCCCAGCACAGTGCTTTCGTGTATTTGTTAAATGATTATTTTTTTTTAATTGGAATTTTCTCCCAAGCCTCAAGTCTGCTAAGCAATTCAAAATCAAATTGGTGTTGTTTAAATTAAAAACTAACCATCAGTTAAATAAAAAAAAAATCTATTAGACGATATTTAAAGATTAATGCAAAACAAATACATGAAAAGTAATTTTTTAAATAATATTTTAAAATGGCACCTTCTGTTTACATCCAAACTTATGTCTGGAAAGGCAACTGGTGATTCTCCCCAGATAGGACATCCTAATGGGGTTAAGGAGACTGGCAAGGAATTTGAAGACTGGGCACATGCTCTCATGTTTTGCTGTGCTTATTCACAGCCCTAGGTTTACAGGCTTCTTCAATTAATCATTCATTTTGAGAGAAGAATGATGCGGGTAATATTCATTTCATTAATTTTTACCTCATGTAAAATTAATTATACCCTTGGTAAATTTAGTTCTAAATTTACCAAGGGTATGTGTAAGTGATGCTGATTGTATACTGAAGAACCTTGCTAGGATGAGGTTATCCTCACATTATTGGTTATTTTAAACCGGGCTCTTCCTCCAAGCTCCAGAATGCTTAAACAGCTACACAAATTGCAATAAAGGTTAACTTAATTGATTCCAAGAAAGACAAATAACTCCCTGACTGGGCAGCACCCATGTGAGAACAATGAAAAGCAACCTCTCTTTCCACCTCTGGCAAGGTAAAGAATGGCAGGTTTCAGCAACATTTTCAAACATTCACATTTGCATAAAGCCACAGATCAGAAGAGTGACTTTTAGTACTTTACAATTCAAAAATCAACTCCCATTCACTGTTCTGTTTATCATAACAGATGTTCTGATCAGCATTCCCAGGTTACTATGCACACTGTACATGTTTATATAATTACAAAAGAAAGGAGGTTAAAACATTGTACCTCATCCAATACTGTCAAAATGAGCCAATACAATAGCAACAGATTAAATACAAGCACTATAAATATACATAAGCCACAGCCAAAACTGCTTCCCGACCCAGCCTTCAGAAATGGATTCTTCCCAGTAGGTATACAAGAACCAACATATATCCCTGTTTGCCTAGTGTGACCTAGCTGAAGGTAGTCTAGAGGCAGAGATGGAATTTTGTTACATTTATAAGATGCCATGAATATGTACTTAGCTTTTGTCAAAGGACAACAAATACCCCATATTCCTAATATGAGCAAAAGTGCCATCCGTCTTTCTTCTCACATAGAAAATGTGGCATAAATTACACTTGAGAGGAAAGCTGAGAGAAAGTTATTTATGGACAGATTCAAAGAATAAAGACACTGAGGACCTGGAACAAATGTAAACAAACTATTCTTCCTCTAAAGATATGGAAAGGTGTTCTTAGGCAGTTATGTACACTGTCTGACTAAATCTACCTGGGTTTTTTCTGCTGTCTGCTGTTTATATCATATATATATGCACTTAAGTTCTGGCACAAGAATATGGTGCCTAAGCTTACCACACCATGCTCAGGCAAATGCACAGGAAAAATTAAAAGACATGATAGTGTTATGATAGGCGCCAGATGGGATAATGTTTCGGGATTCCAATCCCAGCTCTACCATTAATTAACTCTGTAGCTTCAGCAAGCCACGTAAGTGTCTGTGCTCAGTCTGTTTAGCTGTGACCGAGTTGCAGAAGGGCTCAGTGATGGCAATGGTCGTGCTGTTCTTTTTCACCTGTTTAACTCCAGTGCCCAGCACAGCACTTAGCACATAGGAAATCCTCAATGCATATTCATGGAAATGAATGGCTCTGTTATTTAATGAAGCAATGAATAAAGGTCCTCACAAGACTCTTCCAATCTAAAAAGCCTATGAAATTAGGTAGTTCATTTTCACAACAACTATCATGCAACACAACTTAAATACCTTCTCAGTCCAGACTGAATCTTGTACCTGCCTGAAGGAAGCAAAGTTAACATAAGTTAGTTGAGTCATCCAGTGAGAGCTTAGTAATATAGGCAAAGTTGGAGGCTTCATCCATGATCAAATTTTCACTGGTGGGGACTGTTGGCCTTGTACTGAACAGCAGAAATCAGAGCTGTGGGTTTCCGTCAGCCTAATGCCATTCTTGTTGATGTCACATACACTCAAAAATGATTCTTATCCAAGAATAGGAATTGAGCTCTTCATTCGAGAAACAGATTATGTATTTGAAATAATCCAATCATTATATTTCTACCCTATGCAAGTATTATGCTAATAAGTTACTCTCTCTAAAATCATCCCCTATGGCTTTTACTCAAGCTTGGGTGAAAAGGTTAAGAAGAAATAGCACTGGTTTCTGCCTGTACGAATGTAATCCTAGAAGGTTTCTAATCAACTTGTGCTTATATAACACCTAAATGTCTGCATGAAAAGTGAAAAATGGAGTTAATTTTTTAATCATATCCAAACTTCTGGAAATTTAAACTAATAATATATTTTTTTTCCTTTTATATATCAACTCTTATATGGATAGCCATTGGAAAGGAAAATAAAAGGAAGGAAGGAAAGTAGGAAGGGAGGGAAGGAAGGAGGGAGGGAGGGAGGGAGGAAAAAGAGAAAGAAGGAAGTGGAAAAGAATAAAAGAAGAACTAATGGCTCCAAAGTTCTTGGTAATTAACACAGTGACTCCATAAGCAAGCATGGATTCACAGCTGAGTGAGGAAAGTATCAGTATCGGTACTGCTTCATTTTCAGATGAGGAAACAGTCTCAGAGAAGTTAAGTGACTTGCTCAAGATCACACAGCACAGAGGTGATACAATGAGGACTCAAACTCAGGTATTCTGTTTACAAGCATAATAACTTTTCCATTGTATGTCAGCCACAATATATGCATTTTGATGAGAATCAATGGAAAATGGGGATTAATTTTTAAAATGAAAAATCATGAAATTTTATGTGTCATAGCATCGTATAATCCAGCCAAAAGACTGAGACAAGAATCAATGGAATTGTTTTGTTCAATAATTAGAAAAGATTCCAATAATCATTAGCAATTGTGAAACCCTCCCATTTCACTATATTGTTCTTGCCATTTCTTCAAATGTGTAGGCCTACTTTATATTTCAATGATAAAACCAACCACTGGTGTGGGGACTTGGTATATTAAATTGTACCTAAGAAAATAAATTATTCAATGTTATTTTTAAATGTTATACAATAAAACCCTGAAAATATCATATCTTGCTTAGAAAAGAGCAGAAAAAAACATTCATCATCAAATAGGTCATTACATATTTCAATAATATTAGCTTTTTAAACTATCATTATGTGGGTAATTAACCAATCTTCTTATCTTCTAACAGCCCATCAAATAGTATAGTTTATCATGCCCGACTTTGAAAATTCCTTTGGCTTTTGGTTAAAATGAATAAAATGTGTGTTGCAAAATTTGGAAAATGTCTATTCTTCTTAAAGGCAGTATTTATTTCTGTTAACTCCAACAATAGGGGCCGGCTCGATAGCCCAGTGGATAGGGCGCCGGCATACCACATGGGAGGCCCTGGGTTCGATTCCCGGGGACCTCTCCTAGCGGGCAGACCGCCTTGAGAATGGCAAGCTGCCATGGGCGGGCCGGAGCCACCGTGGGCAGGGCAAGAAGCTGCCACGGGCAGGGCAGGTCGCCCACGGATGGAGCGCAGCCAGCCGGCCGTGAATGGACGCAGAGACCGCCCACAAGCGGGGAAAGCCGCGCCTGCGCAGTGACCACTCGGCGCGTCGCCGCAGCGGGGGGAAGGGGAGATATGTAATAAAATATATCTTTAAAAAAAAAAAAAAAAAAAAAAACAAAACTCCAACAATAGTTAAAGCTGTGCCATTATTTGTCACTTCATTATAGATTGTCTGGCTACTTTCTTTATTTCTAATACAATTTTGTGTTTGTTAAACTAGTCTCCTAAGAAACCTCATGGCTCCAGAAGGGCAAATCACTAAATTTTTTAAAAAGTGATTTATTGTAAGCTATCAATATCATCCATTGATTATATCCATATGTTCACATCTGGTATCTTATTTCAATTACATCTTCATTTTAAAATATTTATATTATAATTTTATGAACAAGGAGATTTTAAGCAGAGTTTCAAATGCTAACAATTAACCTTATAATAAGAAAGAGGGATTCAATCTGCTTTTTAATTTTCTTGGGATAATTTCTAACTAACCTTTTCCTCTCATAACAAAGATAATTACTTAAAAGAATTTCAATTTCAATTTTAGTATGTTGCCACTGTGCTACTATATATTTTCAGAACACTTAGTTGTGGACAAACTTTTACACTTTACTTAAGTATTATAGAGGTAATTGTTACACTTTATATTTACATTTATATGATATAGTATCATTTCACAACTAAAATCCACTGTGAATAAAAACTACAATGGTGGACTTAAAAAAACACATGCACACAGTCGTTTTTCTTATTCTTAACAATTATAAAAGTAATTATGAACCAGATTGCTGGTCAGATGTGTGAAATTCCTGGTTGTTAAAGCCCAACTCATAGCTTCTGCTTTAATGAAATATGTCATACAATGCATAGTTCTCTAATATCATTTAACCTATAAATTGTGCTTCTGACCCTTTCATCACTCAAACAGAGAATGCAAAGAATAGAATTCATTATAAATTCATGGAGTTTCTAAAACATGAAGAGATACTGGTTATAATTCATTCCTGAGTTATTTTCAGTTTATGAAGGAAGGTCTTGCCAAAAGAGAGTAAAAGCAAAGCACATTAAATCATAAAATTATATGTAGACTTTGCTAAGTGTAATCTTTAAATTTCTCCACAAATAGATCAACCCCAAACTCACTTCACCTTCAAAATTAAACAGCTCTTCTTTCACATCATATGAACTTCAGTATCCCAACCAAAATTCCTGCTTGCCAATATGGTGGTTATTCTGTTCTCCACTCTTGAAACGTTCTTCAGGACCCTGTTTTATCCAGAAGCCCATACTTCTATCCACTTCCTTCAGAATCTCTGGAAAATTCTCATCTTCCAAGGCAGCTGTGAAAAAGTCAGCTAAGTCAACTGCTCCGTCCACTTTAGCTTAATATGAACACATTTGTGAAATTCTGCTCTATTCAGTTGAAACCAATGGTGTATATTTTTATAATTTGCTCCTTTAGTTCTTTTAAATTGGAGATATGTCATTGACTAATTTATGCCAGTCAAAGGGAGTTAATATGTTGAAATAACAATTTTGACATCTATTATGAAAATGAAGGCAACATTAGACTGTATGGAACACAAAGTAGGTTGAATATCTGTATGAGACACTAGTATAAGAAATAAAAAGATAATATAGGAAATAAAAAGTGACAATTTTACCCCAAAAGTTAATTGTCCTTGATTAGGGCAAAGACTCATGCGATGAGAATCATTCAACAATTCAAAATAAATGATGAAGCCATCTTGTGCTTAATACTCACTTGGGAGAAATGTGAAAGTAACTCATCTCTCATTGATTCTATAGTTGTGTAGATCAACAAGGAAGAGTGCAGGGTTTGGCTCTGGTTTACTAGTATTGAGACATAAGAACCACTGCAAGTGACCTAACTAATTTGGACTCGAAGTCTTCACTGTTAAAATGAGGGAGATATACAGCAGTATCTCTAAGTAACCTTCAGCTCTGAAATCCTCTCATTCATTGATCTTACCCTTATGATGATCAGAATAATTCAAACTTTTAAAATGAGAGGACAATAAAAGAATTTCTGCTTAAGAGGTATAACCTGGTGTCTTAAACCATTGTTAGAAGAAGAAGAATATTTATTCAGTTGTCACTAAAATTCTATAAGCTGCATCTATACAAAGAAGGCAAGGGATTAACTAGCAGTCTTCAAAATTATACAATAAAACATTTGACAAACAGTGAATTCATTCTTAGAAAATAAAAAAAAATATGATCACCAGCCACAGGAAAGAGAAAAGCAACCCATCAAAACAATGGTATAATGGCTTCTGGTTTTAGAGTAAAGAACTAACATTGTTTTCTTTTACAGGGTGAAAGTACTTATTCTTTTAATTGCTGAATACTAAATTCCTTGTGGTGGGCATATCTGTCTCTAGTGAAAGACCTTGATAGGGCACCTTTTTTTTGAAAGGAAGAGAGCTCTTTCTTTTTATAAGTGAAATAAGATAATAATAATTACTAATATTTAATAAGAGCTTTCTAGCATATCATACTTTTCTAAGTGCTTTGTACTTATCAAGTCATTAAATTTTTGCAAAAACCACATAGAAAATGAAACTAGAGCACAGGAAGTAACTTTCCCAGGGTCACATAGCTACTAAAATGTAGAAGGGAGGTTTCAGCCAGAGTGCACATACTTAGCCACTATGCTGCCCTCAGGATCAATTGAAACAGAGGAAGGACAGATCATTTTCTGCTTAAGAAGTATTTAAAGGTGTTGAAGACAGGGACAAGTGAACTAGAAAGGAGAGTGATAAAGCAGGATTGAGAGATTTGGAAGTCGAGTTTAACATAGTTTGATATCATACAAGCAGGAGAGAATACAAGTGAAAATGCACGCAGAGAGAGAGAGAGGGCATTGTCCAAATGATTTTTTTTAAATAGGGAGGGTTAATATTCAATCAATTAAAAAGTTATAAGATGTTTTCTACCCATACATCTAGTAAAATATTTAATACCAAATGTCTTTGTATAGGTGATACTTTAGGTAATCAAGAATAGGGACTTTGTTTCAAATTTGGGGTGGCTCAACAATCCAGAGGAAGCTGCTATAGCCAGGGGACTGAATGAAATGCCAAAAACACTGCCAAAGAATCCTCACAGATATTAGCAAGGACCAAGTGGCTCTGATGGCATCTTGGTCATACTTCAGTGCTGTCTCTTTAGCAAATCTTTAACTCTTCTTATATCAGATAATGTCAGAGAAACTTCTTGCTATGTACTGCAAGCATGGCTGACACAACGGAGCAGCAGGCGGGGCCCGCACGACAATCAGGCTGGAAGAAGCCGAACTTGCGTGGATGCTGAAGATTGACTCTCAATATATCCTGATTCTGGTATCAAAACGCGCATCACACATCATCACGTCATAATTGTTTTTAAACTAAGAATGTTCTAAATTAATTAATTCAACAAATATGTATGGAGGATTTACTTTGTGCTGAGAAATAGAGCAGTGGACAAAACAGGCAAAAATTCCTGTGCTTACAATCAATGTGATTTCTGGTTCAATAACTATTGATTCAGTAATTACTAATAACAACTTTAAGTAATGGTAGCCCAAATATTATCTTTTGTATATATCCTGAAATCAACCTAAAAGAAAAGTTCAAACAGTGACTTTACATAAAGACATTTTTTTAAAAACTTATCTGCTTTGGGTATTTGAAAATTATCCAATTTGGCTATTCTATTTCAGAAACCCATCTGAGTTTTTATTAAAGGAAGGACTTCCTGAGATCTAGAGGAGCCTTAATTATTTTTCTTATTTTACATGCAGCTAAAATATTGCTTCTATTTAAGAATTTTTGCAATTACTTTGATGGGAAGTTAGCAGAAGTTGAATTCAATGTCACTAATTAGCTCTCATTTTAATCTACATTATCATCAAGCCCACCTCCCAAGAATAACAAATTCTGAAATCCCATATACTCTTTACTAAGAAAACTGATATAGCTCTTCATTTTGACAATATCTCTTGACACTGTTCAATTCCTAGTCATCTATTTAAATGGGGAGAATAATACCAATCATAAAAAGTGGTGTAATCACACAAGGTGAGATAAATCAATTGACCTAGCAATGCCAAACCCAGGTGAAAAACTGATACTGCTTAGAATAAATTGCTAGGGTAAAAGTTGAAAAGGAGAAGGGAAGAGGAAGGGAGGGGAAGGGAAGGGAGGGGAGAGGAGGAGAGGGGAGGGAAAGGAAAGAGGGAATGTTATCAGTTTAAAAAGAAGTCTGTGTTGGTCATGAATAGTGAGAATCTCTTGGTGACATAATGGCAAAGGCTTTGTAATAATATGAATATTTAAAATGCAGTTGAGGGGACTGGCTGTAGCCCAGTGGATAGGGCGCCGGTTCGCCACATGGGAGGCCCCGGGTTCAGTTGCCTGGGGCCTCTCCGGGCGGGCGGACCACCTTGAGAAGAGCAAGCCACCGTGGGCGGGGCAAAAAGCCACCACGGGCAGGGCAAGGCCGCCAGGGGCAGGGCAGGTCACCCCTAAACAGAAGCAGAGCCGCCTGCGAATGGAGCAGAGCCACCTGCGCAATGGACTGACCTGGCACGTCGCAGCAATGGGGACGGGACAGAGCGGACACAGAGGAATGCAGAAATGAGCACGACAAGAGCAAGCAGAAAGGGGGGGATATGTAACAAAAAATATAAAAATAAAAATAAATAAATAAATAAATAAAATGCAGTTGGAAGTTTTTGTTTTGAGACTCATGATTGAAGAACTCCCAGAAACTCATGTAAATTTAATTTTAAAAAAGCAGTAATGTTTCACACAACATTCTTGTATACATAGATTTGGAGCTGAGGTGCCGGGAATGAAGATAGGAATCTTCTCTAGAATATTAACAGGGCAGAGGTATAGAAAGGGGTGCAAAACTCAGAGTAATAAAATTGGTGGAGACAAAATCAGAACTGGAAATGACTAAAAGAATATATAGGCTCACACACAAAAAATAAGTCTGAAACATGCTGATCTTATTTAGATTCAAGATATCGGAGACTCAAGATGACTTGTGGTGTGTGTGAGTGTGTGTGTGTATGTGTGTATGAAAATACACACACATGCATACAAATATTTACATATATACCTATGGCTGTGTGTGCATATAATCCCTATTTTTACACTCAGGAAAGTCATTAAACCACACTACATTTAATGTCTATAACCAAATGGACTCTGGTGTCATCTTGATCAGGGGTCAGGCACCACTTTTTGTAAAGACAGTTTCATTGAAACACAGTCACACCCATTTGTTTATATATGATTGTTTATATTTGTTTACATATGATTGTTTATATTATATCTGCTACAAAGGCAGAGTGGAATAGTTGCAACAGACCGTATGGCCCTTCACGGAAAAAGTTTGTTAAACCCTGATCTGGACCACACTCTTTCAACCTCTGTCCATCCCTACATCCTTCCTTCCTTTCCTTC
>PVKH010012594.1:0-17201 GCA_004027955.1 Chaetophractus vellerosus
TTCTTCTGTACTCATGGTATCAAACAGAAGAATGCAACAAGAATCTTTATTTGGTTCCAGGGAATTTATCATCCTGACATAGGAAAGCTAGATGACTATCCTCACAATATTAAGCACAAATATAGTATTGTCCTCGATATAAGAGACTCTGGTTGAGTGTGCTCTGGGAAGTTGCCAAAGGAATAGAATGGGGGTAGTTTCATCTTGTCTGATAGGAGACTAGCAGAGGAGTCCACAGACCTGCTTTCTTAGCCAATATGTGCCTTCCTTGTCCTTGTTAATACCTTGGATTCTCCCTGGAAGTGAAATTTCAGTTGGAATGCTTATTTGTCCTTTACCATCAGATCCCTGCTTAGTTACTGCCCTGGAGGTATTTAATCTTACCATGCTTTCTGGTCTCCTTTCCAATTTCAAGAATTTGGTATGTTCCAAAATATTGAGTGGGTAAAACAAAAAAAAACAACAAAAATACAAAACCATGCTGGCCATAAAAGCATTTGACCATGTGGCAGCATCTGAAGTGAATTGTTCTTTGGAAGGAGAGAGGGAGGAGTCTTTGATGTCCTCAATATGGTTCTCATAGGCTACAACTTCCAAGAACCACAACCCTAAGGGGCACTTATTCGATGTTCTTAAATATTTGGAAAGAGATGCTATTTTATTGTTTTAGTTGTCGTTGCTATTAACATGTTGCCAGTAGATTCCTCCTAAAGGTTGAAAATGCTTTAGCAATAGCTCTTTTTACATTTAACCAGATGTGTATTATAAGTGCCTGTGGTGTGTAGCCTTGTCCAGGCTGGTGCAGTGCTCCAACGTATTTTATCGGTATTTAGCTTTGGAATTTTGCTTGCTTCTCTGGGCAATTCAGATTCTTAACCATAAAACTCATGCTTGCTCGTATATCCCAAGTTCCCTAGAGAAACTGGCTCCTGCTATAGCCTTATCAGGGTCTGTCGGTGACAAGAAGTCAGCTTTCTATTACAATCCCAATAGTTTATAAGGCACAGCAGACTCCTCCGCTCTTATGACAGGAAGCAGAATCAGTTTCATTATGGCCAATATGCTAAAAAGTTAATAGGATATATTAGAAAAGTTAGCCTATGTCAGATAGGCCATAGTAGTTATGACTATACTATGTGTATATGTAATGTTTTTTGCGGTTGGGGGGGGCAGGATTTTCCATTAGTTCTTGTTTTCTAAAGAAAGAAGTTGAATGGGGAAATGGTGTTAAGAATGTTAAATTATGGTATAAAAAATGAAACTAGCTCTCAGCTCATTATAAGCAAGACCTACATAGGAAGTTGTGCCTTCCTCAGTTAAGACTTAGACTGCACAGATTCCCAGAACCGTCTGCTAGTCCCTGGTAGGGAGGTCTATTAGGAATATGTGGAAGGCAAGCTGGATCTCCAACACTTTGAAAACATTTTATTATTGAAATGTCCTGCCACTGTGTAGGTAATTTTGAAAGCAACTTTAAGCATATTTTGGAAAACTCAAAATATCTATGAAAGATGATATTTTAAAAATATGACCTGCCAGAGAACGTTTCCTCATAGTTGAAAAGATCTGGAATTCCATGTGAATGTGGAAGAATTCCATAACAAGGTTGTAGTATATAAAAAGTCAAAATTTGATCGGTATACCTCTGATAGAAAGACCAGGCAACAACATATTTCTTTGTACTTAAATAGCTGTTAGTAAATTAATATTACCTGATTCCTACAATACCTATCGTTCAAGCTATTCACAGTTTATTATGAATCATTAACTTTTCCAGTGCATTAATAAAATTTTAATATTATTTCAGAGAATGCGTGTTATAAAATGTATATTTTCTTGCAAGCACATTTTAACTGTAAGCACTTCCTATAGGTTAAATTAATTTAATTGGACAGGCACTAGTAAAAATGAAATTGCTAAATAACACAAGAATTGTGATTGCCCTTAGTAAGAAATGGTTCTTTCTTACTTGTATGGAAATGCTTTTGGGTATTCATGTAATTCCTTAAGTAAGATATATATTTTTTAAAAAGATAAAAAGAAGGGATTGATTCCTTGTAGCATATGATTCGGTATGTGTGTTAGCTTTTAAATGCATAAATACAAGCATAATCACCTATCTATATTCAACTATTAAAAATATGACCTACTACTAGCCAAAGTTATTTGCCTTTGAATTCAATCAAATGTTTTGTAAATTGACCATAAGTGAAGTATAGTTGACATTTTGTCACACTAACAACACAGAAATTTCGTACACATATTTATGAACAGTATCTGCAAAAGATAAGATTTGGTTAGCTGATAAGATTGGTAAGTATCCTTCATCAAACATACATATTAGGTTGTAAACCTAGATTTTATTATATACAATTTAAAAATATTAATTGCTACATGTCTTAAGTGGTTTAAAATTAAGTAGAAAGAAATTAAATTGCTAGCCATTATCTTGAAAGTGAGAATATATTTAATGAATTCACTTTATTTTATAAGAATGAATACATACACAAATGACCCAGTTTATTCTAGTTCCTTAGCTGTTTAGTTATACATATGTTAAATACTTTGATGCTGTATTTACATATCAGCATCAGCAACTATAGTTTACCAGTTATCTTTTTCAAGATACCCAGCCAAGTCATATCACTGCCAAGTCACACTTTTTCGCTGAAGCTTTCCATGATAACCCAAACAAAGTGATCTTCCCCTTCTGACATTTATAGTATTTAAAAAATCTCTGTCTTTCATTTGGCATTACCATATACTGCTTTGAATTGTAGTTTTTTCTATGTATAAAATTGCAAGTGGTTAAAAGGCAGGAATTGCATATTATATTTATTTCTCTCCCTCACAACCAATATCAAATTGCCTCAATCTCAGGAGATGATCATTGAATAAGTGATGAATGAGTGAATGAATAGATATCTATATATCAACGCATTGACAGTAAATATGGCTTTCTTATTTCAAAGGAAAAAACATGTCCAGAAAACAAATCAGGAAAGTCTTCCACATCAGAGTCCCTTAAGCCCTCATATTAGATCTTCCAAGTAGCTGACAGCATCCCTAGCCATTTGCTGAGGTAGCATCTCTAGTCCCCAAAGTACCTAGGTAATATCTTATGGGATATGAGACCTTGAACTTATGGTTCAAGTTCTACTTTCCAGGACTCATGAGGGTGGTCAGATACCCAGCTCCATGTGCTCATGTGGTCTGTAACTTACATACTCACCTATAATACATCATATTGACCAAAGGCCCTGTCAGTTTATCAATGCTTGCTTACAGTGAGTGGTCTTCCTTTCCTCAAACTCAACCTCTAAAGAGCTCATGCTGATGGCACATGCAGAAAGACTTGAAGACTGTCTTTGAATGCCCTGTAAATTTTTAAACAGGGGAGCGGTAGGAAGACAGCAAAATAAAGTGTAGGGGCAAGAGGACAGGAGGCCTTAACAAGCACTAATGAAATTTGTTGTTTGAGGAAATAGCTGAAAATAGCTAAGTGCAATTGTTTTTCATTGATGAGTATAGAAATTGGTAAGATTGCTTGGCATTGCTTCAGTCATTAAGCTGCAGCACACTAAGGTGTCTTCGGTGCTCTAGGTATATCAGAGGAGAGGGACATCAAGTTGAACCAGCCTCTAAAAGTACCATTCAGTAAATTCCCATTCCAGCACCCTAAATGCTACCCTATTGACATGAATCACATTCAGAGAGTAACTTCTTATGCTACTGACCTATCCTAATAAATGATAACTGAAAGAAACCAAAAATATTGGGTAAAATGCACTATAATCACCTCTGTTATCAATGGCCAATCAACTTGGCAATCCTCAAACTACATCTGAATCTGTCTCCCAAACAGAAATCTTTTCTAGAGATTCTAAAATATAATGAAATATACTCATTTGATTTTCATCTTATTTTCCCTCCTTACCCTTCAGTGAACTGAATTCCTAAGCCATAAGCAGCCAGAGAAAGAGAAGTGATTTACAAAATGGATAATTAACCCTTGAACAATGGAAAGTTAACTCTCCATAGACATGCCAAAAACTGAACTGTTTTGTTGTTGAATTTGTTCTCCTTTGGGTGTTACACATAGAGGACATCTCCATTTGTACAAACTTGGCACCAAACAAATTGTTCATCCTTAAGCTACAAATGCCATGCTCACCTTCCAGTTCATTCTGGCAGAATTTGAAGCACGATGTTCTCTTGGGTAGTCATGCATAAACCACTCTGAGGGGCAAAATTGTATGAGTGCCTAATCCACTTTTGAAATTGAAAGAAAAGGATCTGTTTTATGAAAAGCACCTAATAAGAAAAGACACAAATTGTAATAAAAAGTATTAGACCCTTGTCCCTCTGCTAATTGCCTCCCTAGTCAAGAGAAACCAAAATAGTGTAATAAATGTTAGAGGAACATCATGAACAGATTGCAGATATTTGATAATAGCTAAAGGGCAAAGAATTGTCTCTACCTTTCAATCGTAAATTGAAAAGAGTGGCAAGCAAACTACCACATAGTAATTTAGGCTGCGAATCTTTCTGGGATTCATCTACTTCATTTGTTTAATGAGGAAAATAGTAACCATTCAACATACTTCCCAGGGTTGTTGTGAGGATCAGATTACTGAAACTGTTTCTTCATTATATTCTTTAGGCATGGGTTTAACATCAATTCATTAATTCACCCATTTTTTCATTAATTCAACATTTAAAAATCTCTACTATGTGTCAGGTATTATGCTAGAAGCTAAAGATTGATTCATTTATTAACAAATATCTACTGAGCCCATACTATGTACCCAGCACTCTTTTAGGGGTTAGGAATATTGTAGTAAAACAAACAGAAGTCTCCATTCTCATAGCACTTACTTTCTAGGCAGAGGAGTTGGATGATAAACAAATAGCATGTTAGAACTGTGGAGAAAAGAGAAGTTGAGGAGAGTATTGGGAGGGTGGGTGGGTGGGTGTGGCAAGGGGAAAGTCACAATTTTAAATTGTATGTGAGGGAATACCTCATTGAGGGGATGACCTTTGAGAGAAGACTCGATGACAGTGAAAAGGCAAGTTTTGTGGATATCTAGGCAAGAGTATTTTTGACAGTAGAACCGCCAAGAGCAAAGGCCTTGGGCAAGAATGTATATGGCAGGTGTGAATGTTAACAAGGAAGATTATGTGGCAGGATCAGAGTGGATGAGAAGGAGAGCATGAATAGGAAATGAGGTAAAGTAGGTAGTGGGGGCCTGCTCACATAGGGTCTATGCCACTGGGAAGGCTTTGGCTTTTCCTCTAGTGATAGAGTTATTGACAATATAAAGATACGTAAGACATAGCCTCAAGTCGCTCACTAGAGGAGAAACAGGGAAACAAGTTGGAATAATGCCATATGCTAAGTTTGACAATTGAAGGATATTCAAGAAACCCTGAAAGCACAAAATAGTAAGTGTTCAGCTGAATGTACCTTGAGTTGGAGGATCAGAGAAGGCTTCAAGAAAGAGCTAATAATATCCATGCTGGGCCGTGATGGATTTTCCCAGATGATAAAGGGGAAGAAGAGCATTCAGTAAGAGGACGAGCAGGGACAAAGCCACTTAAATAGGACATAGCATGGCAAAGTTGGGGAATGGTGAGTATCAGAAATGGTTAGGAGGAGAGTGTGAAGAAATGGTGCTGCAGATATAGATGGGGATCAGGCAGGTGAAGCCTTGGTTGCCATGCAAAGAAGTTTTAACTTCATCTTGGCATTTGGGGAGCCATTGAAAAGTTTTAAGTAGAGAAGGTTAATGATCAAATTGTGTTAAGGAAAATCACCCTATCAGCAGGGTGTAGGATAGATTGGAGGAAAGGAAGAATAGAAGCAGAAAAAATGAGTTAGAGGCAACTGAAATTGTTTAGCCAGGAAGCAATGCAGCCTTCAACTAGGACAATAACTGTGGGAATAGAGAGGAAGAGACAAGTTTAAGAGATAAGAGGCAGAATGGAAACAATTTAATAACCTTTGAGCTGGGCATTGAGAGAAGAAGAAATTTTAGATCACTCCCAGGTCTCTGCCGTATACAACTAAGCAGGAAAAGCTATGAAGGGAGGAGAAGCAGGTTTTGGAGGCTGGAGGAAGATGATAAATTTGCTTTTGAATGTGTTAATTTTGGGATATTGGTGGGACATCCAGACTGATATCTGGTAGGAAGTTGGATTTAGTCAAGAATACTAGAGATAAGTCTGGGACAGAAATAAACAGGTTTGCCAAGTCATCTGAGACATCAGCATCATGGTAGTCATTGAAATTTATGGAGTGGACTTTTATCAAGAAAATTTTATTGATAGAAAGCAAATGGGAGCAGATCCTTGGAGAACACCACATTTATGGAACAGAAGAAGAGGAGCCTGCAGAGAAGATTATTGTGAACATCTATTATGTGCCAGTCATTATGTATTCGATGGGGTAATCAAGACGACTGGCACCCAGGTCTTGCCTCAGAGGTACCCACATTTTGTACAAATATAAGAGGCTATTATTACTACCACCACCAACCATGGGACAATGCAAACAGAGGAAATGCCCTAGCATAACAAGGGGAAGTCATGCGAATATTTAATTACCATCAAGGGAAATTATTATAAGGACAGGATTCTGGAAAGCTTGCTGCATGCATTTTTGCTATACAGTTCATTTCTGATTTCTCAGTTCCAGTGTATGTTCCAGTGTTAGCATGGGTTCAAGCTATTGGCAAAACAAGCCAGGTGTAAATTATGGTAGAATTGAAATCGATAGTGCTTTGAAGCACTGGAGTGCCCAGTTCACATCAGGGTGTGCGTCTGTGTTCACTGAAACATGGCTATCAAGTGCACCCTGAGTCATTAGATGTGTTATCCAGTGAATAACAGCATAATGATATTTTAGCAGAGCAGCCTTATGATAAATTCTGCTTTAGTGAAACTCCATATACAGAGCAATTTCTCCTGGCCGTGTACATTGCATGGCAAAGAAAGGATATCCTGCTGCGTATCAGAAGGCTGTAATTTCATTTAGGGGTTCTATTGACATCGTAAACTGCAAGAGCAGAGCTCAAGTGGCTATTTAAGTCATAGGAACTTCAAGCTAAAATTACTGCCTAGTCCTAATCGCCACCTCCAGGGGACTCCTGCCTATACATATGTGCTTTATGTTTCTATCTTTGTGTCTATAAATAGTCCATCACTCCAGGGACTGAGGTGATAAGCAGTCCTAAAATATGACAGGTATCTGTCACCTTTGCAGCTGATACAAGCTTAAGGGCTAAAAGCAGTTATACCATTCATTGAAGACCAAAAGCTAAAAGGGGCCAGAAAACCCCAGGCCAAGTTCAGAGTACAGGTGTTCATTTTCCTGCTTCAAGACATTCTCTACTCAATTTAAGTTCAGGGTCTTCTAGCATGTTGTGGCTAAAAAAGGAGGGACTTTTAGATTTATCTGTAAAACAGGGTCTACAGTCTATAATTCCTTGCCCCATTCTTTCCCCCTCTTTGTCTTGACCCATGCTCACTTGTGAAAATAAAAGTACTGTATAATTTAGCTGTCCAGCATAGTACAGGTTATATAGTGCCCATGAAAGTGTTTCCTAGATATCCAAAGAAATTATTCTAATTTGAGGTACAGCCAAGCTGAAAATAGGAAGCCATAATAATTGAGTTGACTATTTATACCCTGGAGAAAATAAATTTATATAAAATTACAAATTGTCTAATCATATTTATTAAATGATGCTTTGCAATTGACTCAAGATCAAAAAGGACAAATTCTAAACTAAGTACATTTCTTCTGGTTTTTAATGAAAAATTCGTGTCCATGCCCCCACATGAACCATCAGCTTTGCCAATAGTGGACATTGCAGTCTAAAGTTCCATCATTAAGGGGCTGATGTTTTTTAGGACACTCTCTTCCTGGGCTTGGGATTAAGTCCATCTGTATGCTTTCTTAAAAAGAAATCCCAGCAGAATGACAAAGATTGAGGAAATAACAGTAATAATAAAACTTATGACTCATCAAAAGGTAAGCCTATTTTATAGTCGTCTTGATAATCTTTATGTCATCCTGTAGAGAAATGGAGTTTTGGAGAGGTAGAGAGCTGGACCCACACAGTAGCTGACTGAGACAAGCACTTGTACTTTCCTTATTAGCCTGTCTATTGTTTTTGTCCTTCATCATAGTACTTCTTTATAGCTTAAATAGTATACTTAAAAAATCAAAATCTATAAAAGCCAAATCTATCTCATGTAGGACCATGATATTTTTGTTATATGGCGGGACAACATAATATGACATTGTCATATTTCTGAGAAGGGCTTTTGCTCTCATAAGAGTACACTCAAATGTTTTCTATCCATGGGAATGAAAATAATATATTATGTGGACATACATAATGTCTGAGATTAGTTAGTGCAACCCTCCTATTGTTCTCCTGATTGAGGCAGCAGAGCAGAGTGATGAAGAGTGCAGACTACCTGGGTTCTACCACATACTAGCTGTGTGACCTTGGGAAAAACTTAATTCTCTGTGCATCCCTTACTTAATCTGTAAAACAGGTTTAATAATAATCCCTTCCTTATTGTTGGAAGTAAATGATCTAATAAATGTTAAATATTTAAACCAGTGCCTGGTATATAGCAAGTACTCACTAAATATTAGCTGCTGCCATCATCACCATTATCATCCTCCTTATCATAGTTAATATCTATTAGGAAAAACCTAACACATGTACACACACCATCCACCTAGGAATGCTTGCTTTACCTGGCTGTGGACTTAGAAAAGAGGAACATGTTAATCTCAATTTTTCTTAAGCAGAGAACATATGAGGAATCCATGCTTTGAATGAGATTGACTCGGTACTGAGTTCAGCCTTAATAGTCTTTTCAAGAACTTGATACAGGATCATTCAGTTTGCTGGGCCTTACTCTTATTATCTACTTACTCTGTGGTTGCCCTCATCTCATTGCTTACAGCCTTCATATCTATCTCCCCTCAAAACTGTAAGTTCTATGAGGCAGTGTCTAGTCCAGGTCTATCGAGTGTTTCACAAGAATAGTTCCAGCTCAATAAATATACGTAGGGTAAATGAATGAATGAATGAATGCCGTTCCATTTCCAGCCTTTTCACTGAGGCCTTAGTCCTGGCTGCCTGATGTTATAAATGCTGACCTCATTATCTACCTAGGCCATTCTAGCCACGATGCCCAGTTGTTGTTCCCAGTCTTCCAACGTAAACCCACTTTGTTCCTTCTTGCCTGATTTGAAACTCTCATTACTGAATGATACCCATCAATACAGTAGAGATACTCTCCTATCTTCATTTCCTTCAAGCAACTGTAGACACCATCCTTTAAACTGTGCTCTTTATCCATGCCTCTCCCTGTGCCTTCTTTCCCACTTTGTATTTGAATTTCAAACTTACAAGTGATTTGTTATCCATTTGCATTTTAATCTTATGTCGTTGTCTTTAACCTGGTTTTGATCTTCTTATCATATTATTCATACACCGTTTCCTATATTTATTTTATTCTGAGAAAAAATACATTAATATCAATAATAAGTAAATGAAAGCTGATGTCAAACTCTGTCTTCATGATACAGCATTAAACAACCTTGACAGACTATAAGGATTTTGGGTTTTTTTTTTTTGCCTCCCACACTGGTGCTTATCATATTTCCTGATGAAAATCAGAGATCTTTTCTGCTGGACTTGGTCTCAGTTGCCCTTTACTTGATCCACCCCTAGCCTGGTGCTAGCAATATCCAGAGCTTCATTACTGTCAATTTTAACTGAATGATGTTGGCCTTAGTATAGTAATATGTTTAATGGCAAATATCACATTTAGAAGGGAGAATATGGGCACCAATGTGACTCAGTGGTTGAGTGCCGGCTTCCCACATATGAGGTTCCAGGTTCAATCCCTGGCCCCAGTACATCAAAAAAATTAAAATACAATAAATAAAAAATAAAATAAAACAGTAATAGAGAAGAAATAATAGCAAAATTCAACATTGTTCTAGCCAGTAAAGAACCCTGCCATTACATGTTGATATGTTTACTGTATTTCCTTTATTGTCACTCTTCTTTAAAAAAAAATCTCTTACCAAAAAGGGGAAAAAGGAGAAGAAAAATAGAAGAGATACAATTTAAATTTAGAAATATATGTGATGCTAAACTTAATTGCTGTTTGTCACAATAGTTAAGTGTGACTGATTATCAGAGACAAAATACCTACTCACAGAGAGATTATAGTCTGTGTAGTCTTGTTGTAGAGATTAGTAATTATACCGTAAAATAAATTATGTGTAAATTACTATAGTTTATGATTATGCACCAAAATGTGTGCTAAAGAAAGCCAGCGAGAGCTACTGGAACTCAGACCAGGGTGGCCTAAAATGTTATACAGAACGCTTGATAGTAGAGGAAGAACTTTCACTGTTGATCTAGAAGCTAGGCATTGAAGGATGAAATGAAAGGGTATTTTGGAGGAAAGGGAAGATGGCATCCAGTTTTGTGATATGGGAGGATGTGGAAATAACTTCCTACTTAAAGAAGCCATGACAGTATAAATAAAGTTGGTGTAGACAGGAAGTAGGAAATTAGACATAAGATCCATGTTGGTGAGGATTAGGATATGAATTTGGAAAGGCAGGTGAAGTATAGAATTTATTCTTTGTGAGCAATGAGAACAATGGCTGTCAGCAGAACTCAGTAAAGGTCTGTTGAATAATGCAAACATTTTACAGAGGCAAGCAAAGCTACCGAAAGCAGTATTTTAGGAGTTAACTTGGCTATGGTGTGCAGGGTGGATTGAGAGGGTTGAGACTAGTGAGAGATGCCAGCTGGGAGGCAATTTCAGTAATTCAGATGCAGGGTGAGCAATACCCCAAAACAGTCACGATTATGGAGATGAAAAAGGGACATTTCAAAGAGCAATATTAGCACTTTTTATGTCTCTTCCTCATCAACTTAACTGTAATTAACATTAATTCCTTAACTGTAATCCCATCTAACCCTAACTTGAACTGTAAAATGCTTCCTAAATGCCTGATCCCCTTTGCCTTTTTTTAAATTTTACTTTTTTATTAATCAACTTAAAAAACACTTTTTGTTTTGAAATACATTCAAATGTACAGGACTGTTACAAAAATAATATAAACCCCATACAGAGAACTCCAACATACCTCTGCTACCCTCTCCACCAGATAGAATCCTCCAATTGTAACATTTTGCCACATTTGCAATATCATTCTATCTATTCATCTATCAATCCATTTTCTTAACATGTGAGTGTAGATTGTTGTAGTCGTTGGATATTATTTATGAATTCCAAAAATAGATACTGGATTATGTTTGTAAACTGGTCTGTTCCTCTGGATATATTAGATTGTATTAGATTCAGAGGTTTCACTTTTACATGATTAAATTATGGGCAAGGCTTTGATTTGGACACATCAGTAGGACATTGAGTCTCTGCACCCTTGGTGGATGGGGACTCACAGAGAAAACGACTTGGCAGAAGAGAGAGTTGAAGTTTTGATGCTGGAACCCTGGGAAATTACAGAGAAGCAGATAAGTGAGGAAAGAGAGAAGCCTCCATTAGACATGGCAGAGGCCCCAGGAAGAGAGATGGCCGTTCACCTAATAGATTACAGTTGGCCTTGTGGAGAGAGTGGAGCAGCTGAACCTGGCAAGAAACAAGCCCCAGGAAAGAGATGAGACTTATCCCAACCTACAGCTGAGATTGGAAGAAGCTGGGACCAACTACAAAGCCTTAAGAGGAAGAAGGCTAAACCCTTGCAGAGACCGGCAGCCATCTTGCTCTAACACATGGCAACAGAGTTTGGTGAGGGAAGTAACTTGCTTTATGGCCTTGTGACTGTAAGCTTCTACCCCAAATAAATATCTGTTATAAATGCCGACAGATTTCTGATACTTTGCATCAGCATGCCTTATGCTGACTAATACAGTTGTATATATCATACTCTTTGAACACTTCATAATGCCATGCACATTTTCTAATAACAAGGATATTCACTTATGTAACCACCTTAAGTACAGTTACTAAGTTCAAGCAATTTAACATTGATACAAAGCTTGCAATCTGTATTGTAACTTTTTCAAATATTTCAATAATTCTTAGTCTTAGTTTGCTAAAGGCTGCCAATGCAAAATACTAGAACTGGTTTGTTTTTTATAACAGAGATTAGGGTAAAAGCTTACAGTTCTGAAGCTGTTAAAATGTCCAAATCAAGGAAACATCAGATATGCTGTCTCATCAAATGTTGGCTGCTGGCAGATCCTGGACTTCTGCCATGTGGCAAGGCAAAATGGTGGCTGGTCTCTTTCTCACTTTTTGGGAGTGTGACTCCAGGTTCAAGTTCTCCTCTTAGCTCAGCTGTAGGTGACCAGGCACATGGCTCATCTCTCCCAGGGCTATGTCTCTTCAACTTCAGGCTGCTCTGCTGATTCCAGCCCCCAGCCTCTCTCATCCTCTCAGGGCTTCTCTTCCTGTGGCTGTAGGCGATCCTTGAGTCCTCTCTCACATGACCATCTAAAATGGCAGCTCTCTTTCTCTGTGTCTATGCTTTCAGTCCTCAGTTTATGTAAGATTCTAGTGAGAGGATTAGGACCCATCCTAGGCCCCACAATCTAAGCAAAGGACCTTAACTAAAGTTTTCTAATCAAAAGTGATCTAACAAAAGGCTCCTTAACTAAATCTAACCAAAAGGCCCTGCATGCAATAGGTCTTACATGCACAGGAATGGCTTAGCTTAAGAATGTAATTTTCTGGGGTCCACAAAAGTCTCACCCTCTGGACACCAAAAATACGTATGCAAGGTACATTCATTCCATTACAATATTTCAAAAGCCTTAAATCATTTCACTAGCAATGCTAAGTACAAAGTCTCATCAAAATCAGTTATAAGCATGCAGTCTGTCTTGGGGAAAAATTCCTTTCTGGCTATAGACCTGTGAAACTTACACACACAAAAAAAGGTATCTGTTTCCAATATACAAAGGCAGGACAGGTATTAGATGAACTTTTCCATTGGCCTAGGGAGAAATTAGAAGGAAAACAAGGGTCATGGGTCCCAAACAGTTCTAAAAACCTGCAGGGCAAACTCCATTAGATTTTAAAGTAAGCTAATCAAAAGGTACTTTAACTGATTTTCACCCAAAGGCCTACATACAATAGGTTTACATGCACAGGAATGGCTTAGCTTAAGAAGATAATTTTCTGGGGTCCACAAAAGACTCAAACCAGGACGTGTCCCTTTGAGCCTTTTCTCCTCCCTTTCTAGATCCCAACATGTATTGTACTTAATTATTAGTGCAATTGTTAGTTGCCCTTTCTTTCTTTTCTTTTTTTAATTGTGGGAACGTATAAAGAAATATTAACTTTCCCATCACAACCACTCCCAAGCATACCATTCAATGGGATTAATCACATTGACAATATTGTGGTACCCTCACCCTCTTCCATTACTAAAACTTTTCCATCTCGCCAAACTGAAACCCTATACTCACTATAGTTAACTCCTCATTCCTCCTGTCCTCTGCCTCTGGTAACTTGCCCTCTAATTTCTGTCTCTATGAGCATGGCATATTCTCTGATATTTTCTTGTTAGCTACCATGGAGCTTAAATTTAGCATTCTAAATCTATAACATTCTCATTTGTTTTGTTACCAACTTGCCCTCAACAGTATACAAAAATTATGTTCTTATACCCTTCTGCTCCCCACTTTTTTACATAGTTCTTTTCATTTTTATATATAAGCATATAAGGGGACCAGCTGTAGCCCAGTGGATAGGGTGCCAGTATACCACTTGGGAGGCCCCGGGTTCGGTTCCCAGGGACCCCTCCGAGAGCAGACAGACCGCCTGAGAAGGCAAAACCGCTGTGGGCGGGGCAGAGCCGCCGTGGGCAGGGCAAAAAGCCACCACAGGCAGGGCAAAGCCGCCACAGGCAGGGCGAGCCGCCTGCGAACAGAGCAAAAGCCGCCTGGGAACAGAAGCTGAGCCGCCCACAAGTGGGGCAAGCCGCCTGCGCAGTGAGCTGACTTGGCGCGTCACCGCAGCAGGGGGACACAAAGCAGACACAGAAGAACACAAAAAATGAACACACAGCAAGACCAAGCAGAATGGGGAGGGATATGTAACCAAAAAAAAAAACAAAACAAAACAAAAAAAACTTATAAAGGATTATATGTTTATACATTATGACTCCAAATCCACTGATACATCATTACATTTTATGTATTTGCCTTTTAGTAGGAAGTAAAAAATGGAGTTACAAACTAAAAGTAAACTACTACTGTCATATACACACACACGTATATATATACACATTTGTCATTACCTTCACTGGAATCTGTATTTCTTCATGCAGCTTCAGTCTATTTCCTATTCTTTCCTTTCAATCTGTAGTACTCTCTTTGGCATCTCTTGTAGGACCTTTCTGGAGGTGACAGACTCTCTCAGCCTTTCTTTATCTGGAATGCCGGATATATAATTCTTTTTTGGCAATTATTTTTGCTTTCAATACTGTAAATATGTCTTCCCACTGTCTTCTTGTCTCCATGGTTTCCAGTGAGAAATCAGCATTTAATTTTATTGAGGCTCCCTTGTATATAACATGTCGCTTCTCTCTTGTGGCTTTCAAAATTCTCTATCTTTGGCATTTGATAGTCTGATAATTATATGCTGTGGCATGGGTCTATTTTGGTTTATTCTGTTTGGAGTTCATTGAGCATCTTGGATGTGTATATTCATGTCTTCCATAAAATTTAGAAAGTTTTCAGCCACTATTTCCCTGAATATTCTCTGTGCCCCTTTCTTTTTTCTCCTTCTGAGACTCCCACAATGTGTATATCAGTATGCTTGATACTGTCCAACAGATTCCTCAGGCTTTGTTCACTTTTCATTATTTCTTTATTCTTCTACCTGCTTCTTAGGCTGAATTATTTCAACTGGCTTATCTTCAGGTTTACTGATTCTTTCTCCTGCAAGCTCCAATCTGCTGTTAAACCCCTCAAAGGGAATTTTAAATTTCTGTTATTGTGGTTTTCAGGACTGTTTGGTTCTTTTTCATAATTTCCTTCTCTTCGTTGATATTCTGTTTGTGTTCATCTGTCATTTTCCTTATTTCCTTCACTTCTTTGTCCATGTTTTCCTTTATCTCTTTGAGCATATCTAAGGCCATTTCTTAAGTCTTTGTTTGGTATGTCCCAATGTAGTTGTCCTCATTAATGGTGTCTAATGCTTTAATCTTCTTTCTTGCTGGGTCATTGCTTTCTTTTTCTTTGTATGTTATGTAACTTCTTGCTGAAACCTGGACATTTGATATTTTAATGTGTTATCACAGAAATTTAGATTCTGTGACATCTGTTCCTTAAACTTGTATCCAACTAGTGTTATGACTGAATTTTCCTTGAGTGCCAAGAGCTAACAAAAACAAAAGGAAAAAAACAAAACACCTTTCCCAGTCTTTGCAGATTGACATGTGTGAGTGCTCTCCCTCATGGCTTATCCATAGCATGAGTTGTTTGAGAATAGCTCCAAGTCAAAATGTATGGGCCTCCTTGATCCTTTCTACACAGGTGTCTTGTCTTGGGCATTCACTGTGGCCCTAAAAATTCCCCATTTACATGGGTAAAATGCCCCTATTCCCTAGGAAACAGTTTCCTCACAGTCCTGAGCATTGCACTGTATGCCATTGTAGCAGTTTGGTATTGTTTATAAATTCCAAAAATAGATATTGGATTATGTTTATAAAATGGTCTGTTCCTCTGGGTGTATTAGATTGTATTAACTTCAGAGATTTTAACTTTTACTTGATTAAATTTTGATTAGAGATTTGTTTGGGCCATGTCAGTAGGATGTTGAGTCCCCACACCCTTGGTAGGTGGGGACTCACAGTAAAAACAACATGGCAGAAGGGAGAGTTGAAGTTTTGATGCTGGAGCTATGGGGAAATAAACACAAAGAGAAGCAGATATGTGAGAAAAGAGAGAAGGCCCCATTAGAAATGGCAGAGGCTCTAGGAAGAGAGATGAGCCATTTGCCTGATAGTTTGCAGCTAGCCTTGTGGAAAAAGCAGAGCAGCTGAGCCTGGAGAGGAATGAGCCCTGGGGAGAGAGATAAGCTTTATGCTAACCCATACCTGAGAACAGAAGGACCTGGGACCATGGAGTCTTAGGAGGAAGAGGAAGGCTAAACCCTTGCAGAGACTGGCAGCCATCTTGTTCCAACACTTGGCAACAGACTTTGGTGAGGGAAGTAACTTATGCTTTATGGCCTTGTGACTGTAAGCTTCTGCCTCAAATAAACACCCTTTATAATGGTGACAGATTTCTGATTCTTTGCATCAGCACCCCTTTGACTGACTAATACTGCCCTGCAGCCAGCAATCCTTTGCCTGAGGCAGCACAACTTGAATGCTCTCCCACAGTGTTCTGTAGAAGAGTTCAGTGAGCCACCTTATACACTCAGAATAAATTCTGGGATGGACAATCCCTCAGGCCAGCACTAGACAGATTGAACCAGACATATATGCTCCCAGGATCCCTCTGGAACTGGGAACAGGGATCTACAATGGGAGTAAAGGACAGCTCTGTGCTCAGCTGGTGAGGGGTAGTAGAGGGACCATCAAGTGTGTCATGAGATCCTTCCTCTTTTAAACTATTCTAAAGAAGCTTTGTGGTGCTCTGAGTTTGTTTTGGACCCCAGAAAATTATGTTCATAAATTGGTTCGTTCCTCTGGGTAATCCTATTGTAGGTGGGACCCTTTGATTAGATTAGATTCAGTTAATGGTCATTTGATTAGATTACTTTAGTGAGGTGTAGCCCAGGGTGGGTCTTAATCCTCTTACTGGAGTCCTTTTAAAACTGGCTGCAGAAACACAGAGAAACCCCCAGAAGCTAAGAGAAAAGGCCCCAGGAGCCAGAAGCTGAAAGTAACAAGGCCCAGACAAGAGGGAAGAGATGAGAGGATGCCACCATGTTCCTTGCCATGTGCCTTGCCATATGAACGAGAAATCCAGGACCACCAGCAGCCAGATCTCAGGGAAAAAAACATCCCCTGATGAAGCCTTGTTTTGGACCTTTTTCACAGAACTTTATTTATTAAGCTTATAAGTTAATAAATCCCCATTGTAAAAGCCAACCCATTTCTGGTGTAT
>PVKH010012595.1:0-17216 GCA_004027955.1 Chaetophractus vellerosus
CATTTACCTGTGGCTGAAATGGACCTGGAATTGTCCCCTGGATAAGTTAAGGCACTGCCTCCAGCTGCTGTCCTGGTCATCTCCACATGAAGTCAATGGTCTTTTGTTCATAAACATTTTAGTTCCTCCTACAAACCCTACCTGAATTCAACTCATGATAAATGGGTGGGAACAGCCTGTAGTTTGCAACATGATATTTGCACATTGCATAGTTGTCAAAGGAAAACCCCAAATGCCCTCCTGACCAATTCTTATCAAAATCAAGACACAATATTTATATAAGTTGGTCTGAAGAAAAGCAGCTTTGCACATCATATGTTAATCCTTCAATAAATAATAGAATTTTCACTTTCACCATCATCTTCTTCTTCCTCTTCATTGTTTGATTACTGTTTTTATATTATAATAAATATAATGTTGTCCATTTGTTTTCTAGTTCTGCTGGAAACTCTAAAAATAATTCTTAGTCCAGTCAGACCATTAGATTGCTGCCCACAAGCACCATATTATTATGGTCTTTTATAGACCCAAATTTATGGAATGGGTATGCAGTATAATTTGGATATTGAGAGCTTGGGGTTTGAAGACAGACATTCATTATTTGAACTCCACTCTAGTCTAGGCTCTTCTCTTGTTCTCTGTATGACCCCTGGCAATTCTGCTCTAAAGCTCAGCTTTCCCTCCCATATGTTAAGTAGGGTAAGATGACTTCTGATAGGGCTATGGAGGCCATTTAAAGAATAATGCATGTCCTTAGCACAGTGCCTGTCCTAGTAAGTGCTCAATATATAATTAATTGGACCTTGGTGTAGTGCCATTGATCTATCTGGGGAAAAACTTTATGACAGAGTTTCCCCAATCTTTGTAGGAATATTGCCAAGAATATTCATTCATTCAATTATTCAACAAGTATTTGTGGAGGGCCTATTTTGTGCCAGGCATAATTCCTCTTGGTGTCAATAAAGCAATGAATAAACAGGAAATAACCCCAGCCCTGAAGGAGCTTATATTCTAGGTGAGGGGTGGGATATACATAATATATAAGTAGATTATTTAAAACATGTGAAGGTGAGAGTGCTATGGAAATAAAGTGAGAGCAAAGTAGTGGGTGTGGGGAGTGTTGGGGAGGAGAATGTATTTATAAAGGTTGTCATGGAGGGAATCACCAAAAAGAGCAATACTTGAAGGAAAAATAAGTGAGGTATGCAGATATCTGGGGAAGAGAATCCCATCCACAACTCTGATGTGGGGGTGAATTCCTGGTGTGTTCAAGGAGTAGCCAGGGCACTAGTGGAGCTGAGGAGCAATTGTGTGGTTAGTCAGTGAAGAGGTTGAGATTAGGGGTGGGGGAAATTTGGACTGGGGCAAGGTAGGGAGGATCAGCTTGCTTAGGCCTTGGGTTCTCCTCTGAGCTAAATGGGGGCCATTATAATGTATGAGTGGAGAGGTAAATTTGTTTAACTTGTATATCTTACAGTTTTTCCTTCTTTCTTACCTTTTTTCCTTCCTCTCCTCCTTCTCACTTCCCCACCTCCCCTCCTCCCTTATTTCCCTCCTTCTTCCTTCATCCTTTCCTTTCCTTCCCTTTCTTTTTATAGTCTCTCTCCCTTTCTCTCTCTCTCTATCTCTTAAAATCTTTCTGAGATAATCCCATCTGTGCCATTTCATTGTTGGTATTACTTGATTGTCTTTTCTCATTCAAGTTGAAAATTTCCTGATTCTTGGCATGACCAGTGGTTTTTTATTGTACCTTAGACACTTGGGCTATGTGACTCTGGATCTTATTTAACCTTCTCCTTTGCAGGCAGGTATCCTGTTGAAGTACCTTCTCCTTTGCAGGCAGTTATCCTGTTGAAGTACAGGTTGCAGGTCCAAATGGAGGTGGATGTTTATCTCCCTACTGGGCTCCAGTAGACACCACCTAGCAAAAATGAAGCAACAGGCTCCACCTCACCTTGTCAATTTCCACCATATTTTGTAGCATATGGGTGGGGTAGATGTTCAGCTCCCAGCTTGGCCTCACTGATTCTAGGGAGAGAGGAATCAGAGGGAAGGGAAGCAAATTGCTGACTATCACCAACTTACTCTGATTCATTCCACTTCACTGATGCTGAGTGAGAGTGGAGTTTGAGCTGTCTGATACACCTTGCTCACTCTACCCTTACAAAAGCAAAGAACCAATATGCACCCCCACCCCCTCAGTGGCTTGTTGCTCCCACCTATGGTGGAGATTCAGCTGCCTGTTCAGCACCACTGACACCTTAAGCAGTTTTCCCTTTAAAGCGTGGGTGGGGATGGACATTATAAAAAAAGTTTTCTTGTCTTTTTTTTTTTTTTATCTTTTGGCTAGGGAGAGCAAGCTCCATTTCTGCAGTGGTTAGTTCTGAGTTGTGGACTTCTCTAGCACCTTATTTAGGATATATAGGAGGCACAGGGAACTCACCACCACATTTTTCCTCAAGTTCTGAGGTCCTTAAAAACTTTTTTATTCCTTCCACTCTTTAGTCTTTTTATATTATTGTATTATGTCCATGGATTTTTGTTGTAAGACAGAGGACTACCAAGGAATGTGACTATTCCATCTTGACTAAGCCAGAAGTCTGATAGTTGCTTTTATTAGACAAATTGTGTCACTTTTGACACTGAAAGAGTATGATTTATGGATGCCGGATAACAGGCACAAAATAGAATAAATGGTCATTGCATCTATAATCCTTGTTCTGGGCAATCTCAAATAGGAATCACTTTGTTACTTTCACTCATATTACAACCATGTTTTCAAGGCCCAACATTACCAGATGGTGTGGAGGGTCTTGATTTCTTGTCTTGGTTACTACCTGTGTTATGTACACCTGGCATGTGTCCTTCTCCTCTCTAGTTAACTAAAGGTCAGGAGTGATAACACTGGATGTAGGGATGGAAGCTGGCTCCAGCCTAAGCTTTATCTCCTCACTTTTGAGGGATTTTATTTGAACTCCTGGGAAGGTCACTAGCTGATAGGAGTTTGTGCATCAGTGTCTCCAAGATACTCTGACCTGGGGCTCACTTTTTGAGGCAAGATATGCCTCTGACTACAGGTCTCTTGTGTTGCCAGAGCTCAGAAATATCACTTAAGGTTTTTTTGTTGCTTACTGCAGAACCTCGTTCCTTTCATCAAATAGCTTCCAAGTCAGATATTCTAGGAGTTAACCCAGGTTGATACTGCTTAATTCTTTACAATTACCTACCAGACCCTTTAAACCTGCTGGGTCCTGATTACAGGCTCTTTATCCCATCGTGATTATTTATGCTTTTTCTAGAATAAATGTCATAGAGAAGATCTCCCTACATAGAATACTAAAACAGATATCCAGGACCTCCATAGATATCACAGGGAACAGGTCCAGCATGCTGTACTTGGAGTTAGTCTTCAACTTCCTTCACCACATTATTATATATGACCCATTTTGAAATAGTTGTTAGTACTTTTGGATGAGGAACAAGACTTCATGTGGTTAGGTAAAGTTTAGAGTTATCCTGGACAAAGTGTATATTTAAGTCAAAACTTAAGATTGAGGATAAATTTAAATCTGGACAGAGAGTAGGCAGTGAATACTTCTGTATGAATAAAGCTTTTGGAACTTGATTTCTGAATAGAGTATTTATACTCCAATTTTGGACAAATGTGCCCACAATGTATAGGTAACAAGCATTCAAAAAGTTATTTGCATTATTTCTCAAGAGTCCAACTTATAGCTAATTTTGAATTCAAAGAGGAAGCATAATATATTTATTAGATCCATGAACTCTGTAATCAGAAGTTTGGCTTTTACTCCTAACTCTGCCTTTTACACCTGTGTGTCTCAGATTCCTCATATTAAAAAATATTATTACCTATCTGATTGAACTGTTGAGAAGACTTATATATGTGTTTATATAATGCTTAGAATAGAGCCTAGTATGAAGTAAGTGATGCCTCTGAGTTAGCTTTTATTATTCTCTATTCATTTGCATAAAAAGCCATGTTACATGAGTTTATTCACTTTTGTCAAATTCAGAAATTATTTAAGAAGGGTATTTTTTGTCTGGAGAAAAGAAAGCAATGACATTTGAAAGCATTAAAGGTAGCTGTTAAAAGAGACCAAGAGAAGCTGCTTGGCCAATGGTTTCAAAGAAAACCTTGTCAGATTGGGGATTGTGTGAAGAAGCCATAAGACATTGTCTTTTGATGCTCCAGACTGCCATTCCCTCACAGAATTTTTAACAACTAGCAAAAATCAGCAGCAGCATCTTCCTTAAATCTCTGGTAATAAGTTAAATGTTGCAGTAACTGGGCATTTGTTGCAGAAAATACAGTTTTAAACATGGTAGCAGCCCATGGTGCCTTGCTGGTCCCTTCCCACTGCCTTTCCTGATGTGGTGGGGAGCTGGACTGTACTCCCATTGTGAATCCCTGGTTGTGTTCCAGAGGGATCAGGGTAACCCCTATGCACATACTGGGGTGCCTGCATGTCAGCACCAGTCCATGAGGTGGCAGAGTGAAAAACTGAACAAGGAAACTCATCTCTGCTTGGCCTCCCAGAATTTGCCCTGTAAGCAGAAGCAGCTTGCAGACAGCTAATACAGTGTAAGAAACAGTTAAGTCAAAGTGGCCTGGGAAATGGATCAATGGTTTTAAGGCATACAATAGAATGTGAATAGAGATGGTGAAAATGCTATTTCATAGGGTATAGAAGGAACATGGATTCCTGCACATAGGGGAACTCCTAAGGCCATGAGTGAACACAAATCCAGGCTCAGAAATTATAGAGAGAAACCTCCACTCCACTTTTGCCTTGGGGTGATCTTTTTGATGGGAAGGTAAAACTCTGAAGAACAGCAGCACCCAATGTGTAGTCAATTAGTGTGTGTGTGTGTGTGTGTGTGTGTGTGTGTGTGTGTGTGTGTGTTGACTTTGTTTTTTTAGCTCCTGGCACTCAAATAATCAGTCATATCAATAGCTGAATAAAACTTAAGGGACAAACACCTCAGGGACTATATTCCAAAATTAACACCTTAAAATGTACAATGTGTAACAATAGATTACAAGACAAACAAGATATAATAACCCATACAAAGGAAAAAGAAAAAAGTCAGGAAACCATTAATAAAGAACAGACTTTGGATATACCAGAAAAAAACTTTTATAATATGATCTTCAATATGGTCAAGGAGATAATGGAAAACATGGAGAAAGAACTAAAAGTATAAAGAAAACAAAAACTGAACAAAATGCAATTTCAATTAAGGAATACAATTTATTAAAAGTGCCAAAACAAATACTGGAGTTGAAGGTCATAATAAATGAAATAAATTATTCCTTAGGAGTGTTTCAACAGCAAGGTGGAGCTGGCAGAAGAAAGTAAACCTGAAGATAAGACCATTGAAATAATTGAGGATCCAAAGGAATTAAGAAAAATGAACAATTGAAATAATTGAGGATCAGAAGGAATTAAGAAAAATGAACAGAGTCTAAGACAGCAGAGAGACAGCCTCAAGCAGACCAATACACATTATGGATGTCACAGAAGGAGAATAGAGAAAGGGGCATAATGAATACTCATAGAAATAGTGGCACAAAATTTCTCAAATTTAACAAGAGACATGAATATACACATTCAAGAAACCCAAACAGGGTGAAATTTAAAAGATCCATGTCCAGATACATTATAACGAGTCTGATGAATGCCAAAGACCAAGAGAGAATTCTGAAAGCTGCAAAATAAAACTAACATGTCACATACAAGGGAATCTCAATAAGTGCTGGATTTACATTAGAAAGAAAGGAGGCAAAAAGACAATAGGCAGTATGATGAATTATCTAAAGAGCTGAAAGAAAGTAATTGCCAACCAAGAATTTTTTTTTTAATGTATCTATATACATTTTTAGGATACATTGATTACATAAATGTTACACAGAGATTCCAGGAGTACCCATATGCCACCCCCCACCCCTCTCACAACGCCCCCAACCAAGAATTTTATATCCAGGTTTTCATGATTAGGCCCATGTGTCAACTTGGCTGGGTAATGGTGTCCAGGTTTTCTGTCAAGAAAGCAGTGGCCTAATGGTTACTATAGGACATTTTGTGGACTTAAATCATCAGTGAATTGATTGCATCTATGGCTGACTATATCTACAATCAGCTGAGGAGATTTCCATGAGCAATGAGAGATGTCTCATTCAATCAGTTGAAGCCTTTAAAAGGAGAAGTGAATTCAGCAGTCAGTGAGAGAATTTCCATCTCTTCTTCAGACAGAAATCTTCTCCTGGGGAACTAGTTCATCAAGAACCTTCATCAGAGTTCCAGGTTTGCAGCCTGCTCTACAGAATTGAGACTTGTGCATACCCATGGTCATGTGCAACAATTTTATAAAATCTCATAATATTTACAGGTATTACTTGTCAGATGTATTTTTCTTGAGAACCTGACATAGTTGAAGTTGTTGCTATCAAATCAAACTTTATTGTTATATATTTAGGATATTAAATTAAATCCCTTATAAACACAAAACAAACACCTGAAAAATATACACAGAAAGAGATGATAAGGGACAAAAATTGTTCACTATGAAAAATCAAATCAATATGAAAGTAGGCAAGGATGGAGGAATTAACAAATAGGAAAGATTTTTAAGATGTACAAACTTAAATGGCATAGCTATACTATATTTCAAAGAAGTTTTTAAAAACCATGTAGAGACTTCTCCATTCCCTTGCATGAGGTATCATTGCCATATCCATCTCCCAGAAACCACCACCATGCTGAATATGAGGGACAAAGAGAACATAAATTGTTGACTTAAAGAATAAAGAGTAGAGCCCACTGGCAAAGCACCAAACTCTGGAGCTATCTGCCCTGCCATAGGACCTGGGTGTCACCAGAGCCCTCAGGAAACCCTCTATTTGGGGTGCTCTCCACTTTGGAAGTCTATTTGCTGGTGTGTAGAAATGAAAATGACTTTTTATTTTGATCTTGTATCCTGCAACTTGCTAAATTTCCTTTCTGGTATATTTATTTTCCTTTTTTTTCCCCTTTGTTAAATTCTTTTAGACTTTCTAAATAAAAGAACATGTCACCTGAAGGGGAAAGTTACTGAGCTGATGACTGTACAATTTGTGATGAAAGTGAGAGCCACTTAGTGTACAACTTGAATAGATTGTGCAAGGCATAGGATTGTATATCACAGTGAAACATGTGGTGGAAGAGGGACTATAATTAACAGTACAAATATGAGTGTTCTCTCATAAAGTATAATAAATGTACTATACTAATACATGGTGTAAATAACCAAGGGGTATGGAAAAATATACCAATATACTATGGTCCATAGTTTGTGGTAATAGTCTGATGGTATTCTTTCATAATCTGTAACAAATGTTTCACAACAATGTAAGGTGTTGATGGATGGGTGTTGTATGGGAATTCAGCATATTATGCATAATTGTTTTGTAAATTCACAACTTCTCCAATAAATAAATATTTGGTATATATATACACCCAAAAGTGTATTGCTCACAGGGACTTAAAGGCAGAAAACCTGCTGGATGTGAATGGGAATATCAAGCTTGATGATTTTGGATTAAGCAACAAATTTACCAATGATAAGAAGCTGGGAAACTTGTGTGACAGTGTCCATTATACTGCCCCAGAAATCTGGCAGGGACAAATGTATGGTGGGCCTGCAGTTGAAACCTTGGAGTGATTCTCTACCCATCATGAGTAGGGATCTACATTTCAATTTCACAGAGCTTCCAGGACCTTCAAAGGACCCATGGACTGTGTAAATCTTATGAAAAATGGAAAAATCATAGACACTTGTAAGAGAACATTACAGCATATAATGAGTGATCTCTGGGTAAATGTGGGCTATGAACATCAAGAACAGAAGCCCTGTGTGGTACCCTTCCTAGATTGCCTGGGCCTTCACCAGACAGCATTGATGGTGTCCATGGGATACAGCATAGAACAGGTCAAGGAATTATTCATTCATGTGAAAGCATGATGAAGTCATGTCAACCTATCTTTTTCTAGACTACAACAGATGGGAGCAGGAGGCCCCCATCATTGCCCTGCAGCCACACTCCTCATCTGATCAGAAACACAGCTGCAGTCCTCTACACCATGTGGAACAACATGGTGTGCCTGCTAAGACCATGCTGTAAAGATACAGTGAACCCACAATTCCCCTTCTGATTCCTTATCCAAAAACATAAAGGAATAAAGGAAGTTCAAGTGTCATGAGTAAAACCAGAGTTCAGGAAGGAAAGACTAGAGCATTGGTCACCATTCCTGCCCACCCCCTTTCAAGCCAGGAGAGGGAGAAGATCACACCTGTCCCTTCAAGGAACAACCTTTCCACCAGCACTGGTAAACTATGCAATACTCTTCTTCTGGAGAAGAGGAGACTTAACCAGTTCTTCAATTGGAAGGGCAGAGAAAGCCAAAGTGCTCCAGGGTCAGGATCCCCCCAGACTTCTGCTTCAGCTACATAGTCCCAGGCCCTGCCCCACTTGTAGCAACAACTCCTGATGGCCTTGTTGCAGATAGCCTGGCCTCAAGGATGGGCCTGAGGAGTGTCACTGGGAGGGACCTCAGCCCAGCACAGGCTCCCTTCTTGGTCCTGTGGCTTCACCCTCTGGATACATGTGCTGCAGTGGGGATGGATACCCTGATGGAACCAATTCACCCCAAACTGTATCCAAGGGAAACTCTGACCACATGGGGCAACACCAAGTGATTAGCAAGTAGCAGAATTTTCCCTGTGGATTGAAACCAGCTTTCCCTTTTGGCAACATCCAGGGCCAGCAAGGGACCATGAAGCATTTCATTAAGTTTATCTGCAGTAATGCATGCTTGTGGTGTGCCCGAAGGAAGCAAGACAAGTGGGAGAGGAAATACCAACGAGAGACATTCAGGATCTCCAGGAGGCCCAACCACTCTCATGGAACTTGAAATGGAGGATTAAAATCATAAGCTCCCTGGATCACTAAGATAATGATGCAGGAGATCTGTGAAGTGCACTATGCACTTGACTGTGAGTGGGACTTGACCAAGTGTTACAGGCTACAGGGCATGTCGTGCAGTGGGTACTCCATGGGGTGAAGTAAAAAGAATATATGGCACCTCCAGGGCTTTAATACTGTTACTACCAAACTAAAAAATTAACTTAAGCTTTAAGGGACTCCTAGGAGCTGACTGGGAGACTAGAGGAGGGGCCCTGGAGACCTTGCTGCCAGGTAGCCACTCTGCACACTGTGCAGGTGGAACCCCAGAGTTTGGACTGGTATGTTTCCCCTGGGGCCCTTCTCCCTTGCCCTGTCCTTCTCCAAGTCTGATATTGAGGGCCAGTGGCCATCACCTTGACTCCTCCACACCTCATGAAATCCTGTTAAAGCAGAAGTTCCTTTGTGATTTGGGTGGTAATGGCATTGTAGGTGATGGGATCCTCCTCAGTGGAACCTTGCTGAGAATCTGGTATTGCATTTGCATATCTCCACCCTGCCCTGAAAAATATCCCCCAGCCTGGTGTGACATATATCACAGCAACATATATGGGTTGTTCAGGTCCTAGTCATGGCTGTTTGTATTCAGCACCTGCTGATCTCCCATGTCACCTCTTTGGGCAACATTCAGCTCATGATCCTCACCCTCCATGGAAAGTTTAGTGAGTGTACCTTGGTTTCTGAAGATTAAGTTATGTCCCTCAGAGATTCCTTGAGGTTCTTTGAGGTTCCTTCTGACAAACTTGGCATGCATATATCTGCATATAACCTTGAAGAAATTCCCATTGGCTCCCTGTTGGTCCCTACTCTTGCTAGAGCAAGAGGCTGGGATCCCACTACAGCAGGGGTTTGTTTTTTTGTTTTTTTGTTTTTTTTGCTTTCAGAATCTGTCTTTTTTATTTAATTACATAAATGTTACACAAAAAATATAGGGATTCCCATATGCCCCACTCCCCACACCTCCCACATCCTCCCACATAAACAACATCCTTCATTAGTGTGGCACATTCATTGCAAATGATAAATGCATCCTGGGGAATTGCCACTTACCATGGACCTTAGTTTACATTGTAATCTACACTTCCCCATACAGTTAGCAGGGTTCTTAAACATTTTTGTCTCACGGACCCCTTTGCCAGTCTGATGAAAACCACAGACCCCTTAATAAGTCCACACTACATTGTGTGTTATTTAATAAATATATCACACCTGCACCATCACATTCTCACAAGAATAATATCATTTTAAGTATATTTTTTAATTTTAAAAAGATATTTAGATTACATAATTGTTACACAAAAAATATAGGGATTCCCATATGCCCCACTCCCCACACCTCCCACACCCTCCCACATAAACATCCTTCATTAGTGTGGCACATTCATTGCAATTGATAAATGCATCCTGGGGCATTGTCACTGTGCATGGACCATAGTTCACATTGTAGTTTACACTCTCTCCCACACTATTCTGCAAGTTATGGAAAGATATATAATGGCCTATATCTGTCATTGCAAAGTCTGAATAATGTTATTTTGAATTTTAATTCATACCCCCTGGAACTCTTGTTAAGAACCACTGCCCTACAAGGAAAATGTTCCTGGTTACCTATCTGTGGGAGCTGCCCTACATGGACATAGGTCTCTTTGAATTCAGGCTGGGAAAATGTTTCTTTAGGTATTCCATCCCTGCTGCTGATGTGACTAGAGGAGAATCCATAGGGCCATGCTGCAGAAATTGCAAGTGCACAGTCTCTCTCATTGAGTCTCTGTGGGGCCCAGTCCAGAAAGCCTGATGGGCTGCTGTGAGCTGTTTTGATTTCTGGTGCTGGTGAGTGGGTCTGGGATATGGTAGCAAAATCAGAATTCAGTTGTGTATCTATAAATGTGCAATGAACAGTACAAAATGGTAATTAAGAAAGCAATTCTGGGACTTCCAGGAAGATGGAGAATGAGATAGGCAAAGGAAATGGGTGATGCTGAGTGATCTCTCCAGCAGCTGGTGTCCATTGCTCCTGTGGACTGGAGGACATGGGAGGGGACCCAGATCTCAGAGGGAAGTGGGAGCATGATATGTGGATGAGATCCTGTTGGAAGATTCAGGTGTCCCACACTTCCTTCCAGCCACCTGGGACCCACCACTGAGTCCAGCAATAGTGACACCTCACACTCTAGTGTCCAGCTCCAGTGTGGTTCTGACCTCAGCAGTGGGGGTACAGCTTCCTCATCCTCAAATATGTGGCCAATGCCTCCAACAATTAGCAGGAAATCCATATGGGCCTTGACCCAGAGTCCCTGATGGCTAGGAGAAGAAAGAGCCTGCCTGCACCTTCTCCTGGAAGGCCCATTCCTTGGACCTCCCATCCCACACACAAAAGGGGTGGAGGAGTCCTAACATAAAAGAAAGCTTATTAAAGCCCCCTGGAGTTTCCACATGGCTCCATGGCTTCTCCTGATCTTACTGTCTCCAACAGTTTGAGGAATTAACCCCTACTTTATGCCTGCAGTTTCCAGGAGTCACCTCAATCTCCAGCATTATCTCCTTCTCTTTGGACCATGGTCATATTATGCACCCCCAGAACTTTGGGCCTGGGGCCACTCTATAACAAGCAGGGGTGGGACTCCTGCATCATCCACATCAGTGTGGATGTGGTCAATGACAACAATTACAAGGGCATCCTGGTGAACTGGACATGTGGCAATTACCTAGGGCCCCTCACAGGGTCAGGAAGTATATGAGGAATGATTGAAATGTGTCCTCACTGCCATCTTGAAGCTGCCATTCTAGTAGGCTGGGAAGGACACCAATCAGATCTGGAAAGAGAAAAGACTGTGCATACAAAGGTGATCAGAAGAATTGGAGAACTGAAGCTTCCATCTTGAGGTCAGACAGGGAGGACCTCACAGGGGCAGCCCCTGAGAGGATGGAAGGTAGGGGACAGCCTGGTAAACCCCAAGTACAGTGTGGCAGTTTGAGATTATTTATGAATTCAAAAAGAGATATTGATTATGTTTGTAAACTAGTCCATTTCTCTGGGTACGGTATCCTTTGATTGTATTAGATTCAGCTGAGACATTTAATTAAATTATGTTAAGATTAGGGCTTTTATTTGACCATGTCATTAGAATGTAACTAAGTGTTGAGTCCCAGCTCCCTTGGGCTGAATAAAACAGATTCACACTGAAGTAGACAGCTCATTAGACACGGCAGAGGCCCCAGGAAGAGAGATGAGTCTGATTGTCTACAGCTGACCTTGTGAAGAGACCAGAGTAGCTGAGCCCAGAAAGAATTGGTCATGGGACGAGAGATGAGCTTTTGCCAGCCTACAGCTGAGATCAGAAGAAGCTGGGACCACAGAGCCTTAAGAGAGGATGGCTGAACACTCACAGGCATCATTTACCATCTTGTGTCAACATGTGGCAACATCCTTTGGGTGAGGGAGTACCTCTTAAATAACCTTGAGTTGGACTCTTTAGGGTTTTGTGACTGTCAGCTTCTACCTCAAATAAATTTATTTTACAAAAAGCCAACACATTTCTGGTATTTTGCATTGGCACCCATTTGGCTGACTAAAACATACAGCAGGTTCCTGGACCACATGAGTAGCTGTAAGGAGGCTATGGGTGAAGGTGCAGGGGTCCAGGGGTGAAGTGAGGTCTGAGGAGATAGGGGCTGGGTCACATTGGGCCCTGTGTGGGGCAGACCAGGAAAGTCAGATAGGGGTTGATGCTGACATCCTGGTACAGAGAGTAGAGACTGCCACAGGGTGGTGACAGTGAGGGCACCTAACCCTGGATAGATCTGGCTATCAAACCACCCCAGCCCCACCCACACACATGCTGGCTGAAGTGCTCTGTTACACACCTGCCCAGGCCTGCACTTCTCTGGACATCTGGAGCTACGGGGTTGGTAACTAAACTGTGACTTTTATGACCCTTCACCTGAGCCCTGACTGTGCCCAGGCACTCCGGGTGAGGCAGGTGCGGTCTATCACCTGCCCCAAAACAAGCCCAACATGTGGTAGTCCCATAGGCTTCTAGCTCCTCCTCCTCTGACATCCAGGCTTGGACTAGATGCCTGTGCTTGGAGTTCATTCATATTGTCATCCTGGAGGAGTTTGTTCCAGAGTGCAGATCACAGGGGCAATGAGATGCCTGAGGTGTGCTGGGAGGAGGTGACAGAGACCCATCCAGGATGTCTACATCCATCTCCAAGACCCTCCTTTATTGTGTCCCTGTGTCCTTGGAGCCCTTGAAGGTCATTGGTGTTATGCAGGCTGAGGACCCAAGGGAGAGGGCTCAGCCCTCAGGGGAAGGAGCTGTAAGACTGAGGGGAAGTTTTTATAGAATAGGAGTGCTCAAGTGATTGGAGAAGACATCCCCACTCCATGAGATCTCCCATGGGAGCATAAGTCTGTAAGTCTCCTATTCACCCAGCTCTGCCTGGAGGCTCAGAGTCCTTTGCTCAGTGATCACACAGCTCCAAAGGCATTCCAGTCACTGCTTTTGAGGGAGCTGGCTCTAGTGTCCAAGTCCTGATGGCCTGTCCTCTGACACTCCCCAGCTGACCTGCAAGGATTGGGCTCTGGTTGTGATCTGCAGGGCCATGGAGAAACACAACCTGAAGGAGGACAATCCAGAGGAATGCAATCTGATGCAATTGATTTCAGAGGATCAAAGTAAGTCAGGGGTATCACTGGAGAGCATGGCAGGAAGGAGGTGGCCCCAGCCCTACATCTAAGTCCCAAGGATTGAGGCCATCTGCCACAGAAAACCTGCCAAAATGGTGAAGGTCAGCATCTTCCACATAGCTTTAACTGTCCTGAAGAAGCCCTTAGTGCCCACAGTGACTTCACTTTCCAGGCTCCATCTCCCAGCATTATACCCTCCTGGGAGGTTACCCAGGCAGTGAGGAACCTAGTTGAAAGTTGTCATTCTTCAGGAGCCAAGTAAAAGGCCTTCTCTACTTGGCCATTGGCCATGATGCCAAGCCCACAGGCTCTCTTCATAGAGTGATCTCTGGCTAGGAAGTGATGTGTTGTGTATAAATAACTATTCATGGCTACTGTGGGAACAAATAACAATATTAAAATGCATGCAAATATGATGCTAAAAACAAAGCGAAATCACCTTAATCTCCTTTAGAGCCTCTAGGAAGCCCAATCTGTATTCACAGCAGAGACACAAAGCTAGGCAATCTGGGGTCTGGGTCGAAGGAGCAGCAACTTATTACCTCTGTGCCTGTTTCTCATCCCCAATGGGTGTGCAGCCTAAGCTGCCTTGGGCTTGCCTGCCAGCCTGGAGTTCTCTCCATGTTCCCTGACTACTGAAGCTGCCTCAGATGCCATTTGTTTCTCTCCTTCCTGGAAGGCTTCCTGTTAAATTTTACTTTCAATTCCAAATGTCTGAATGTTTTGCAGTGTCTGGGGGTTTAAGCCCCTTGTTCTCAGTTTTGATTCCCTTTCCACCCCCTCTCCATGGAGTGATAATGTTGACAATAATGTATGATGTGTGTTCGCTTCACTGGTTTATCTGTAGAAATTTCTCTGGGCTTTTTTTTTGGGGGGGGGGTTGTATGGTTTGACACTGCATTGAAGGGGCATGTGCCATTGAATAAAAGAGCAGTGTGGTTTTCTGTCAAAAAAAATGTCAATGCGACAGCACATACCATGTCCCTGTGCCTAAAGGGTATCTTCATTTCCATTTTGGTGAGCTGATCATGCTCTCTCAAGTACTGATTTTGTTAACATTCCTAACTGCCTGAAAGTTGTTTTTTAAATCTTCTCTTTCCTTCTATTACCATCGTGGGGAGATGGTGAGGGTGGATGTGACCACATTCTAAAGAAACAGAAGAATGAAGCTTAGAGGGGATAAGGATCTAGAAAAATAGGCATATATTTGAGGCAGGAGCAGGAATTCCAGGGCAACATTACCTTATAGCAGGCTCTAGGCCAGAGGAGACAGGTGGAAAATATGATCAGAGAGGAAGTCCTTGCTTGTTGTGAGGTACCCCAAGGCATGGAGGATTCCCTGGCTCCCTGCTCAAGAGGACTGGTCTTGGTTTGCCATTTCCTGGATTTCAGTAGCCTTGTACCAAGGAGTGTGGGATTCAGGGTCATGTCTGCATTCTATAAGGCTTATTTCAACTCCAAGATCACCATCAGTGAAAGCACTGGAGTGTGGGGGTGGAGTGGCCAGATTGGAGGTCCCTCTGACAGGTCTAGGCTGAGGTTGCCAGTAGTGGAAACTCATCATTTTTGAACAAGATTCCTTAGGATCAAAGCTTCTTGAGCCTTGCCTTTGAGCTTGTGTCAATCAGAGGAGTCTTCAGTGGTCCTGGATCTGGATTGGGTGACTCATGTATTTGGCTCAGACTGGCCCTCACAGTGGCCAGAAGCAATGGGGTGGTATGTAGCCCCAGTGTCACAGCTAGTTGCCCTTCTTCCCAGAGCTGAAGATCTCCAACAGTGCCAATGTATTTTATTCAACGGACTCGTTGGGTACGTATCATTTCATCCTGACCAAGAGGATTTTACCTATGGGAACCAACCTCAATAAAGGAACCAACTCCACCATTTTGTGGAGGAAAAAGAAGGGACTCATGTTCCCAAATGGCAAATACTAACAGGCCCTGGTGCCTACCAAACTCAGTTTCACCCTTCTTGGTCTAGCTGGTCAGGAGGGTTAGACATCCCAAACCCAGGCAATGGCTGGACACCACTCAGAGGAGAAAGGGATAAAGGAGGGTAATCATGATGACAGAACCATGAGTTGAAACCAGAGGCTGCGCCTGCTGGGACCATACCCTACACAAAAGACATGTTAGAATTTTTGGGCCTCTGGGCTTGTGACTGCAGACAAAGGGGGCTCCAGGGATATACCACCCCAGGAAAGGGGAGAGAGAGGGACACAGCCTGAGGCAGACTCAGCATATGACCCACAAATTTGGTCTGCTGTGTCCCACAAGCCCTTCCAGACCATGTGAGACCATACCCTGGTTTGCCCTGGGAGCCAGCAGAGGACTGGAGAAATTCAACCATACCAATCTTCCTCTCTTCTAGCTGGGACTAATTGTTGAGGACACCCCAGGAAAGTGGAGAGAGGGGGACACAGCCTAAGGCTGACACATTTTTGACTGAGAAATTCGGCCTGCTGTATCCCAAGAGCCATTCCAGGCTGGGAGGGTTGTGCCCCTTATTACCTTGGAGTCTGCAAGGGGCTAAAGATATAAAACCCTCCCAATCTCTTCCTCTATTAAAAGGGACTGATTGTTGAGGACTCAGAGGGGTATGGAAATATTTCCTAGCTGGGAAAATGGAGGGGACTTCCAGAGAAGGCTGGAGAACAGTCTCAGTGAAAGTGTGAATTAAGATTCCTAGCCTCCAGAGAGGAAACTCTATCACTTTGATCCAGTCTGTGTTGCAATAAAACACTCCAACCAGGCATTGAACTGAGAGCTGCCAAAGAGGGTCATCTGCTGGCAGGCCAAGGAAGTGCACACAAGAAAATTTAAAATAAGCAGGAGAGGCTTCTTTTTTCAGGCCTCTATAGCCTCCCTGCCTAAGGCCCTAGGATGAATTACTGGGTCCAGTGCCCAGTTTTGAGCAACCAGCAGGTCAATCCTAATAATCCAGGTTGAGCCTAAATCAAAGAGCAATGGTAACCCACAGCCTCCTGCCTCTAAATACCTACAAAAGAGAAAGAAATTGAGGATCTGAGTAAAGTACACCCTAATCAGATGCCTAGATATCAGCAAAAAATTATGAGCCATACTAAGTGTGATGGTTAAGCTTATGTGCCAACTCAGCCAGGTAATTGTGTCCAGGTATGAGGTCCAGCAAGCACTGGGCTAATTGTAATACAAGAGCATTTATGGAGTTTGATCACCAGTGAGTTTACTGCATGGATGGCTGATTACATCTGCATCAATCAGGGAAATTGGATCAAGAATGGATGATGCTTTTATCCATTCAGTTGACTTCCATAAAAGGGGACTGATTTCAACATTCAGAGAGAATTTCCCAGCTCATCATTTGACAGCCAACTTCTCCCAAAAACTCATCAAGGACCCTTCATCAGAGCCCCTGGATTGCAGCCTGTCTGCGGAACTTGAACTTGTGGATCCCCACAGTCACATAAAAGACTCTTATAAAATCTTATATTATTAACAGATATCTCCTATTGATTCTGTT
>PVKH010012596.1:0-17205 GCA_004027955.1 Chaetophractus vellerosus
CACCCCCCACCCCCGCTGCGTTGATGCGCCGAGACTGGTCACTGTGCAGGCACGGCTTTTCCCGCTTGTGGGCGGCTTCTGCTTCCATTCACGGCCAGCTCTGCTTCAGTTCGCGGGTGGCTGGAGGCGCTCCATTCGCGGGCGACCTGCCCTGCCCGTGGCGGCTTTTGCCCTGTCTGTGGCAGCTTTTTGCCCTGCCCACGGCGGCTCTGGCCCGCCCATGGCGGCTTGCCCTTCTCAAGGCGGTCTGCCCGCTAGGGGAGGTCCCCGGGAACTGAACCCAGGGCCTCCCATGTGGTATACCAGCACCCTATCCACTGGGCTATCCAGCCGGCCCCTAATCATTAGTTAAAAATGTTAAACAGCAATGCAAGTTATTGGTGGCAGGGTGAGATGTGAGAGCCTTGTATGGTGTTATGTATGTTTGTTTTGTAAGTTCACAACTATTGCTATACACTTATTCTTATGTATGTTCATGTATGAGTGATATACTTCAATGAATAAAATAAAATTTAAAAATAATGTGCTTAGGAATAACTAGAATTTGGAAAATGTAGGAAACATACAATGGAAAAAATATGCCAAATATATATTTTATGTATATAATATAAAATACATGACCAAAGGCATTAATGGTTTTTTTGTGTGTGTATCCCCTTCTATTCATATATTTATACTTACAATGGCTTATAGGGTTTTTTTTTGTTATTTCCTGAGAATTCTGAAAACACAAATTAAGGATTGTAGTATAATTTGAGCCATGACCCATAGGTTGTAGTTTGAGATAAGGTCCAAATGTTCAAACTGTGAGACCATGGAAGATTTTAAATGCTGAGTACAGTTTAGCTTTTGATTTTTTACTAGGAGAATTAGAGGGCTAATGCTATGTTCAGAAAGATTAATCTGGCAAAGATATATAAAATGAATTATGAAGAGAATGGATTAAGTTATGAAATCTTGTCTTAAACCTTTCAGATCGCAGTTATTCAGAAGCTCTTAGTCTGTGGACTTTCCTTACTGTTTCACTTGACCATCTCTAAAACGTTACCTGTAGAGTATAACGTTGATGAGCATTTTCAAGCTACAGCTTCGTGGCCAACAAAGGTTATCTATCTGTATGTCTCTCTTTTGGCTGCCAGACCCAAATATTATTTTGCATGGACATTAGGTAAGTAACATGTAAATAGATTTTCTGTTTTATGTGTTAAATTGATCTTATAAGTAACTATGAGAGTGCCCTCTTGAGGATATACACTTAAAGATCAATTAGAAAACATGGGATCATCTATGTACAGGAAACAAACCTTACAACTTACATGTAAGGATATCCTGAAAACTGGATCAAGGACCATTTTATTGTAATATAAGATAAAAATTAATGAATTGACTAGAAGACAATGTATCTATTGAATATTAGCCTACTGTGTGCTAGATTCTATGATAGCCAGAACAGATACTAATATGCATAAAACAAAGTCTCTACCCTCAAGATGCTTATAATTTAGTATGGTTGTGTTAACTGTACCACAATAATGATATGTATTAGACTGTTAGTTACAATATAATATGATCAGTACTTTATTAGTGATGTGAACAAATTGTTTTTAGTGCAAAGAAAGGGAGCCATAGGTTATGTTTGGCAATTAGAGCAAGTAGTAGAGAAAAGATAGCATTCATATGTGAATGTATCTCAATAAACTGCTAAATAAATAAATAAATAAATAAATATGCAGGGATAGCCAGAAATAGCAGCTATGTACAGTAGGGGAAACAGAGATATTGAAAGGTGAAGAATTTTCTTATTTGTCTGTTTTTTGTTTATTATGAAAATAATGAAAGTGCTGTAATGGTGATTGAAGTGATGAACACGCAACTGTGTGATTATGCCAGATACCACTGATTGTACACTTTAGATGAATTGTATGCTTTATTAATATGTATCAGTAAAATTAATTTGTTAAAAAATAGCATTCAATTGTGCTTTTAACACTGAATATGATTTTAGCAAATGAAAAAGTAGGTTGGAGGGCTTCTAGTTTTAGTCTTGTGTTGAGGAGCAAAGAGTTGGGAAAGTGCATTGGCCTCTGTTACTGGTATAGCAGAGACCATGAAGGAAAGAGAGACCTGAGAAGGAGACATGGGGCTTTCGCTAATCCCCTTGACTGTTCTGCTGGAGTTTGAATTTACCTCTGGTCATTGGGAGGGGCTATTAGAGGCCTCAAGCAGGCTAATAGCCTGATCCTGTGTGTTGTAAAAGATAATTCTGGCTACTTTGTGGAGGGTGGACTAAGTAGACAGACTCTTCACCGGATAGGTTGAAACTACTTGTATATTGTGTCTTCCCCCACTAGATTATAAGCTCCTTTAGTTTTAAGATTGTGTCCTGTTTGACATGTTTATATTTGGTACTTAGGACTTAATGACCAATTAAAATATAATGTTAACTTATATGTTTTAACTTTTCTTTAAGGATTGAGAAGTTTTATTCTAGCCAAATTTGAACATCATTAATACTGAGATATCTGTATCATCTACTATATGATTTGAACTCTGACTTTACGTTGAGAATGGGAATTTTCCCAAACAAAATCTAGTAGTTTAAGGGTTTTATAAGAAATGTGACTGTTTTGTTTTGTTTTACCACTAGATTTAGAAGATAGGTGTTCTGCAAGTTTCTGGGTTTCATTGGACATATAATTTTTGAAAATGTATTGTCAGTGGAGTGAGGTAGTTGAATTCACAAGGCATTTGTGAAAATCACAAGATCTTTGTAAATAATTTAAAAATGCATCAAGGAGATTACCATTAATTATTTCTGTGCTAATTATGGCAGTGATTTTTAGAAATAGTTCTTAGGTAATATCTTATTCCCCCACCCCCCAGTGGTTGGGTTGAAAACCTAGGAAAAGATGAATTAATTCCTTTTCTCTAATTCCACCTTAATGATATAAACATATTAGAAATTGTAAAAATAACTTTGAAATTGAACTACATTTAAAGAACTAAAATTTAAAGAATTCTCAGCTATAGGTTATCAATAAATACTTATATTTTATCTGTGCTGTCTTAATCACAATTGGTGCTTAGGTCCTAATAATAGTTAAGGAAATTCAACCTGAAGTCTTTTTTTTTTTTTTAAGATTTATTTTTTATTTATTACATATTCCCCCCCACACACACCCTTTCTGTTTGTTCTTGTTGTGTTCATTCTTGCGTTCTTCCGTGTCTGCTTGTCCCCCACCCCCGGCGATGACCCACCGTGTCAGCTCACCACGTGGCAGCCTGCCTGCTCGCAGGGGCTTGCCCTGCCCGCAGCAGCTTCAACCTGAAGTCTTTAGTGTTGGTAGACAAACAGAATCAAAGGCTCACTTTAATAGCTATGTGCACAAATTTACCCCCTACTCTCCTCACTATCTTTATTTGTTTGGTTTTGTTTTTAATTGTGATCACTTAGTTCACAAATTGGAGTTTAAGATCTCTGGAAGTCCCCGAATGTGTTTTCATGAATCCAAAAGTTCCAAAATAATTCTTGAATTTTGGTTTTGCATTTTGATGATAATTTTAAAAACAATCTAAGTGTGTTGTGGGTCATGTGGATAATTACCTTACTGATTTCAGTGTCCACATATGCATTTTCGAACTTACAATGTCATTGATATTGTCACCTAAAATGTTTAATTTTTAAATTTGGAGTCTCAAAATATAAATCAGGCTTCCAGGTCTCCCCACCCCTATGGCCCTGTCCTCTTTTCCTTACCCCTTCAAAAAAAGTATTTCTCAGAATCTGAGCAGAATTTCCCCCTTAATTCAAGTTTGAAAAACACCAAGATAGCTTATGTAGGATAAAGTGAAAATTAAATAGATCTTAAAAGTTAAAAAAAAGAATAGGTCAGTTTTTGCTATCACAAATTGTTAAAATCATCTCTATATTAGTGAAAAACCTGCAAGCTTTCTCGGGAGTTCAAACACCTGAGGAACTAGTTAGTTAGGCTGCGTCTGTGTTGGGAGTTGAGAGGGCCAGTGGTACTCAGAAGGTTGACACCTGCAGTTTCATTTCCCTAATTACCTTCTCCTTTCATTGCCATTGACCACATCAGAATTGAGTTGCTCTCAGATCACAGTAGACCAAAAAAGAGCGAGAAAATGAATAAGTGAAGAAATTCCAAGTGGTGGCAATTGTGTGGGAGGACAGAGTTGTTCTCCAGCAGTGTACTTTTTACTGCCTATGTTATGAATATATTTTGTTTTTAATTCTATTGAATTTGAATGTTACTCTATTGATAAGCTTACTTTAAGGGCACATACTTATTTGACCGAAGGCTCCTGACCTCATTAGAACTTGTCTCAGGGGCTTATTTATTCCTTTTCCCAAGACTAATTTTTTTTAAAAATCTTGTTTGATTTACTAAAAAAGCACCAATAAAGAATAAAACAATTTAAGGATACATATTTATGTAGGCATGCCATTTTGCTGTTTCTGATGGATTTCAGCTTTTTCTTTGGTCGTGACACAAACAGTATAGATATTTTTTAAATTCCCATTGTTTAGTTGATTGTAAAGGGGCTCATTTGAGGCAGAAAGTTCTTTATCAAGCAGATATTTAAAGCTAAAATGGCTAAATGAGCATTGTGATAAAAAGGATTAGAATGCAAATTCTGGAGACATCTACCTGGAATGGGTTCAGATAAGTCAAGAAAACAAAAAATGAAATGAAAATATTTTGCTGCACTTACATTCTTATATATAATGAAGGTCAAATATGTGACTTAAAAAAAAAAACACAGACATGGTGATAGCAGGGCAAAAGTCTCCTCTAGTAATTCCTTGACAGGAAACTGAGTACATTCTGCTGTATTCCATTATTGGAGAATTGTAATATTGGAAAAGTATTTCCTGTATTAAGTCTGCAACTTGAGCCCATTGGTCCTCCCCTCAACTCATGCTGAGTCTGATGTTCTGTTGACTGAACAAACTGTCCTTGATGCGGAAGTTATTTCCATTGTATATGATAATGTATTTGACCTCTTTTAAAGTTTTAGAATAAATCTACTTTTATTGCCTAAGAATAAAAGATTAAAATATATGATAACACACACCTTCTGGGAAACTATGGTTGTCACATAGATTCTTAATGCTTTTTTCCACTTTGTTTAATACAGCTGATGCTATTAATAATGCTGCAGGCTTTGGTTTCAGAGGATATGACCACAATGGAGCAGCTCGTTGGGATTTAATTTCCAATTTGAGAATCCAGCAAATAGAGGTTAGTAAATCATTGAGAAGTCAGTTACCATATGATACTTTAAGTACCATAATTTGCTTTCATAGGTTATAATGTGGTGTCTCAATAGTGGTATTAAAGAATTTTTAATGATATTACTCATTCTTTCATTCAACCGATATTTATTAGTCATCTACCACATGCCCCAGGCCCTGGGTATCCACTGAATAAGATAGGCACAATCTGGGTCGTCGTGGGACATTAGTCTAGTAGGGGCAGCAGGGATACAGAAAAGTAGCTTATGATCAAAGAGATCAGGGTGCTGTGGGTGTTAAGACAGGAATCCAATTTAAACTTGGTGGCTCAGGGAAGGGGCCCTAAAGGAGCAGTATCTGAAGCTGAGTCCTAAAGGATGAGTAGGAGCTAACTGGGCACTTCAAGTAAAGGACGTACCCTGAGAGGTGAATAAAGGTATTTGACTCATTTTGATTCATGGTGTAAGGAGTCATAAATGATGAGGCTGGAGAAATTGAGGCTAGATCATACACAATCTTACAAGCCATATTAAGAGTTCTAGACTTCCTTATAAGTGCGATGGAGCACTATGACTAGATTATATGCAGGAGAGTAAATCATACAAGTTTTAGAAGGATCTGGCTACATCATGTAGAAGTTATTGCCTCTCAAGAGACAGTGAGATCTGTTAGGAGGGTGTTCTGTTAATCCAAGATGATAGGGGCCTAAACAAATGAAGTGGCAGTGTGTGTAGAAAGACATAAACATATTGGAGAGCTGCTTAAGAGACTCAACAGAACTTGATGATGAATTGGAATCAGGGAGAAAGAATGAGTCAGGAATTTTGCTTATTTCTGGTTTAAACATCTAAGTTTATGGTGATGCTTTTCACTGAGATAAGAAACAAGGAATAGGCACAAGTTTGAAGGGTAGAATAATATCTTTAAATTTGGGGCTTACTGAGTTGTCCAGCAGGCAATTAAATGGTCAGACATTCAGCAGAAACGTCCGAGCTTAGATCTGAAAGGCTGGGCTTGAGAGAGGATCAACATGCCTTTGGCTAGAGATTTACTACATCCATCCTTGGAAGACGAGAAGAAAAAACATAAAAAGAAACGGCTCGTTCAAAGTCCAAATTCTTATTTTATGGATGTAAAATGTCCAGGTTGCTACAAGATTACTACGGTTTTCAGCCATGCTCAGACAGTGGTTCTTTGTGTTGGTTGTTCAACAGTGTTGTGCCAGCCTACAGGAGGAAAGGCCAGACTCACAGAAGGATGTTCATTTAAAAGAAAACAACACTAATAAATGATGCTCCCAAGTTCCTGAAGTTGTTTTACATCACAGAATGCCTTAACAATTCAGTAATTCTAGTTAAACTACCAAGATAATTGAATTATGTTTGATTTTGTAAGGTATACAGCAGTGAGCTCCTATTTTAGTGTCAGTTTTTCAATAAAGTTTTGATTATGAAAAAAAAAAGAAACATCCGAGCTTGAGATCTTAGTTTTGGAACTATCAGCTTGAACTCTCAGTTCAAGCCTTGGGAGAAACCATGACAGTAGCCTTGAGAGACCACAGCATGAAGAGATGAAAACCCCAGACAGGACACTGATACTTAAGAGCCAGTCAAAGGAAGAGGATCCTGCCAGGGCAATCCAGAAAGAATTGACAGAGAAACAGAAGGAAAACCAAGAGCAGATGTAGTTTTTCAAGCCTGTGAAAAGAATTAGTTCACATTGGAGAAATTACTAAAACTTCAAGTGAAAGGGTGATGGGGAACATTATAATGAAAAGGTCAGGCTGAACCCACCAATGAACCTTAATGTCACTAAAAGTGAGACAGTCAAGCATTGAGTGACTGTGGATGTGATCCTGTAAGGAAATATAACACCATCTCTGAAATATTATTGTCAAAATTATTAATCCTAAATCAGATCTCTAAGATCTTTCTAAATGTAAAAGAAATATGAAGTATATAGAAGTAAGTTAGACACCAGATCCATGAATGGGAAATTACAGAACAAATGACCCATTATTTTCCAACAAATAAATGGCATGGAAAAAGCAGAAGCAGAGTTGGGGAGGTGGGGGACTATTACAGATTAAAAGAGATTTCAGCTAAATGCACTCTGTGAGTTGGATCCTGATTGAATAAGCCGACTGGAAAAGGATATTTTTTAAAACAATCGGGGATATTTGAATGCAAACCTGGGTATTAGATGATGTTAAGGAATTGTTAATTTTGTTAGGACTGATAATGTTTTTTAGTGAAAGAACTTGAACAGAAAAATCATGTACAAAATATAGAATTCCCATATACCACCCCCAAATACAGTTTTCCTTATTAACACAGCATTAGTATACCTTTGTAACAACTGATGAAAGAATATTACTCTAAACGTACTATTAACTATAGTCTGTAGTTTGTACAGTCCTACGTGTTTTTTATTTTTATTCTGATAACTTAGATACAACCTCAAATTTCCCCCTTTTAGCCACATACAAATATGTAATTCAGTGCTGTTAATTACATTCATAATGCTGTGCTACCATCACCACTATCTGTTACCAAAACTTTCCTATCACCGCAAACAAATTCTGTACCAATTAAGCATTAACTCCCCATTCTTGGCCCCACCCCACTCCCACCCTGGCTCCTGATAACCTGTGTAATAGTTTCCGACTCTGTGAATTTGTTGAACTACTTACAGTGAAATAAAATATCTGGTATTTGCTTTTTGATATACTGTAACAACAGTATCAGTAATAAAAATGAGGAAAGGGCAGACAAAATTGATAATTATTGAAGCTGGCTGATGAAACTGTGTATCTTAACATTTTGTTCATTATTGCTACCCTAAGAATATTTGACATTTTTCCTTAATTGCCCCATGAAATTTTAATACCACAGATCTACTGTATATCTGTTTATGTACTGTATGTATAAATGTGCTTTATATAGAAGAAAAGCAAGTTTTTTTTTCACTCCTAAGAACCAGTTTTCATCATCATCGGGGCAATATCACCCCTGTTGAGAATACATGGTATAAGAGAAAATGAAGAAAAAAGAAGGGAGTTAGTTTTTCAGAAGAAGGGAATGGTCATCATTGTTTAATGCTACTGAGATGTAAAGTAAGATAAGGACTCACAAGTGTCATTGAAATTTAACAACATGGGTTTTTATTAGTGATTTTGTTAAAAAGAGTTTCATTAGAGAGATGGGCATAAAAGTTAGATTGGATGAGAATTTAGTGGGAGGTGAAGAAATGGCAACCCCAAACTTATACAACTCTTAGAAGTTTATTAAAAACCATAAAAGGAAGGAGATAGGGCAGTAGCTGAGGAGAATGTGATTGAAGAAGGGTGTTTTGGTTTATTTTTAAATGGAGAGATTGAAACATGTTTAAATACTAATTAGGAGAGACATTTGAAGAGGAAGTGTATTGTTTTAGTATCCTGGCTGCCAAAGCAAATAATATGCAGTGGGTTGACTTAAACAACAGGAATTTATTGGCTTTCGGTTTTGAGGTTAGGAGAAGTCAAAAATCAAAGAATCATCAAAGCCATGCCTTCTCCCAGAAGACTGTGCCATTCTGGGGCTGGCTGCCAGCAATCCCTGGTCCTTGGCTTTTCTTTCACATAGCAAGGCACATGGTGATCTCTCCTGGCTTCTCCCTCCTCTTCCAGCTTCTGTTGACCTCAGCTTCTGACTGCTTCTTCTGGCTTTCTCTCACTGTGTCTGAATTTTATTTTGCTTATAAAAGACTCCAGTCATGGTATTAGGATTCATCCTCATTCAGTTGGGCCACACCTTAACTGAAGTAACTTCATCAAAAGGTCCTATTTACAGAGATTCACACCCTCATGAATGAATTAAGTTTAAGCATGTTTTTCTGGGGTACATATTTCCATACCACTACAAGTGTGAAAATAGAGTAAAGAGAGACTTATCAATATGTGAGTCCCTAAGAGGTTAAAAAGAGGATATGATGTAGAGGATAGGTGGGAGATTTGCCTTAAGGAAGAAGGGACCCTTCTATTATAAATACAGAAAAGGAGGAAGGGATAAGTATGGGTGTTACAGCCCAACTTCTGAAGGGCATGTGTTGGTGAAGCCACAAGACCAAAGAACACACCTGGCACTTAGTCAGGCATAAGCTTTATTGGGATTTATGAACAGGAGAGACTCTTTGATGGCAGCCAAAGAGTGAATGAAGTTAGCACTCTGCAAAGAGATGAGAAAATGAGGGGTGATATATGAGGGGTTTCAGAACAAGGACATTCCGTAGGGTATGAGAACAGAGTTCTGTTAGGGTCACAGGAAGCACATACATGGGCTGTGGTGATGTTTTTACTACGCTCGTAGGAAGGATGTTTACCAAGGACGTTTACTTATTTGGGAAGATTATAGTTTATGATACCACTATGCATTCTCTCCCCTCTAGGGAAGGTTGTTAACATTTAACTTATGTCTAGGTCACACAGGCAGCTACATGTTGAGGACTTAGGGTGCCCTGTGTCCTCAATAATTGTGAAGCTGAATTTGTAGTTTTGGGTGGGGGAAGAATTTGAAATCTGATGACTTATATTACGTCTTTACAGCTTGCGGCAAAGTAACCCACTGTAAGGGAGGGAGGAGGCAATAGGACCAGCGATATAAAAAGTGGGGAACTTTTGAAGTATCATATTGAACAAAATTACTGATATTTACCTATTTTTTTAACTAGCAACAATAATTTTCAAATGGTTCAACCTAATATCTGTTTTCAATAAAAGGAACATGAAATGTCTAGGGAGACAGGATTGCTTGGTAGGTTGAGAGCCCAGTTAAAATCGAGAACCATGAGTTTATGACAGAGGTCTTTAATGTTATATGATGGTCTGCACTCATCATTCATATGTTAGGGGTGAGGAATATGGACAGTAGGGTTGATCTGGCAGGAGTATTTTGTATTTTGATGGGTAGATGAGTTAAAATTTAAAAGAAACAAAGGCATTGAGGATTTTGATAAAAGAATAAATAATGGTCCATGGAAACGAAAATGTTGAGAAGGAAGTGAAGACCAGAGAAGGAAACAGTTGTATAGGGAGAAGATAGAGAGGCCAGGATACCAAAGGAACCCTCTAGGAGCAAAGAATAGTTATAGTAGGAGTCACCGAGTAATTGATAAAGCTGAAAAGATAGGAAGCCATGGTCTGGGGGATGGATGAGAAAATAGACTCAGTAGTAGAGCAGTTCTGGGTAGTGCCCCAATTCAGAGAGTAACATGGAAGTTACTGAGGAGGAGTGGAAGTGAAGGAATGGAGAGACTAAGGTTGGATGGGTCATCTCTGTGAACATCAAGTTCACCCAGAATGATGGCAAGCTTGGAGTAGAGAGGAAGATAGGCGGGTGACCAGTCTCAGTGAATGAGGGCAAGTCAACAAAAGGTCCATTGGTACACTGTATTCAGAATTTCTTTAGAAGAATTCAGTGACAATGTGAACATATAGGATAAAATGGTGATAATCCATTTATTTTTTAAATGTTCTAATAAATAAAATCATTTATGGAATGATGTTATCATATTAGAAGAACAGTATTAAGAGAAATCAGTACATTATGAAACATCATTGTTAATTTATTTTTAACACAATGAAACATTATTACTTTTATTTAAAGCTTCATTATTTTATTGGCCAAAGATTAAAAGCTTCTTTGCTTTTCAGATGTCGACAAGTTTCAAGATGTTTCTTGATAATTGGAATATTCAAACAGCTCTTTGGCTCAAAAGGTATGTTCCTTTGAAAATAATCTTTCGATGTCTTAGCATCTAGGACTTGAGGTTGAGCTTCACTGATTAAATTTGCATTGTGGCAATTGACATTGTGATTTTGGTGTTAAGATTTTGGTGTCAAGATAGTGTCAAATCAGAGAACTGTTTTGGCTTGAGACATTTGACTATGATGAATGAAATTATCTTCATTCTGGGTAAATAAATAAATACATAAATATTTAAGGTACATCTACAACAACTATACATATGCCCTGGATTTTCCAGAACAGTTCCAGTTTTAAATATTTATAAGTTAGTCTCGGATACAAAGATGAATCTGACAAAAATATGAGTCTCTGCAGTCAGAGTTCACAATCTTGTTAAAAACACGTATGTGAAATCAGACACATGCATCCCCTGTGGTGAGGATTATAATAGAGATAGAGCACAGGCAGTGGGGGACACAAAGGAAAAGGAGGAAAAACTCAATAGTTGATGATTGAGCTGAGATGTATGATTAGGAGTTTATTGGATGGACAAGGGGTGGGGGAAAGGCTGCCCAGGCAGAGGCAGCAATATTTACAAAATACAGTGTTAGGAGTTTGCATAGAAGTTCCTAGTGATTCTATCTCTTTGTTCCTATAAGTACATTGCCCTGTCTTGTATTTATTTAATAAAATATTGTCCCTGAAACAGCAGTAGCACCATTCTACATAGAGCAGCCTTCTTTGTAATGAAATTTACTTTATGACAAGTTGAATATCTTTATTATTATTTTATTGTCTTTGCAATCTGCACAATGGCTGCAGATAATCTGTTGTGTTTTTTTTGTTGTTATATTTTCAGTTTGACATCTTAGGAAAATCATATCTTCATCTGAGTTCTCTGCCCTATTACAGGAAGACATTAGAGTGGGCAGAGACTATTTGCCAGAAAGAATAGTGTTATTAGATCAGTTGAAAGTTCTTGATGTTTTTAAAAACAATACTAAAATAACCCAGAATAAAAATAATGTTAATATTAGTTAAATTTTATTTGTGTAAATTGTATAGACTCCCAAACACTAGAAGTGATTGGTCATTTTAGCTATGACGTATAATCCATAAAAAAGTGAGAAATTTGTTTTCCTAAATTTGGCACTTAATAGCTATATCCTCTTTAGCATCCTAGCTCAAGTTATTGCCTAAAATAAGTTGCTCTTTTGGATACCCTAAATTCTGTCAGAAAATCTGAAAAGAATAAGCTTTGTGGGGTTTTATAAACTCTAATCACTTACTCCTCTGGGCTTTCCATGTTTTTCATGATTTCTAGGGTGTGTTATGAACGAGCTTCCTTCAGCCCAACTATCCAGACATTCATTCTCTCTGCCATTTGGCATGGGGTATACCCAGGATATTATCTGACATTTCTAACAGGCGTGTTAATGACGCTAGCAGCACGAGCTGTAAGTATCAAGGATGTTATTTTATAATTCAATGGTAGTCCACTTGAACTGTGATAAAGGGCTGAGTAAATCTTCTTTACAAGGTAGACCTTATTTCTTTGGCTATGATTAGCATTACACTCTCCACTAGAAATGAGATTTGTAACCATTTACATATTTATTAAGTGCCCACTAGGTTTTAGGCCCCACAGTTAGTTGATCAGTGTGTGTGGTAAGGTTTCACTTGAACACTTCGTTCCTCTTATTCTGTTTCCTTGCTGTTGCCTGTGTTCCCTTGGGGAAAAAAATTAGGACCAGAGAAAAAGGAAAGAGATAAGAGAAAAAGAATAATAATAATAACAATAATAATAGTAGTAGTAGTAGTAATAGTAATAGTAAAAGGTAGAAGAGGAACCATACAACACCTAGGAAAATGAATAATAACACAAATAGGAAATTCAGAGGAATAAGAATTAAAAAATGGAACAGAAACAATGAAATGGGAAACAGAATAGAGAAAAATATATAGAATGAATTAAAAGGCCGGAATGATGAGAAGAGCAGAAAAGAAAAAAGAAAAGAGAGGGGAAAAAAATGTTTTAAAAAAAAAAAGAAAGAAAGAAAACAGAAAAAAATGAGAGAGAGAAATAAAAACAAGAAAAATTGAAGACCAAACAAAAAGAGGTGGAATGAAAGAACAACAGAAAACAGAAGAGTGAAAGATGGAGAGAAAAGAAATGGCATAGGTAGAAAAAAATCGGTAAACAAAACAAAAGAAAAAATGGAAACAAAGGAGGGGGCAACACAACAAACAAGAAACAAGACAGCAACTAATTAAAAACAAACAAACACAATGAACAAAGATAAACACAGAAAAACAGCCTTTCCTCTTAGACCCCTAAGGTTCTTCTCAGGCTGTGGCTGTTCATCAGTCATCCAGCAGCCTCCCTTTTGCAGCTTTTGAACTGGGTTTTAGTGAGTAAAATAAGGAAAAAAATTTTAAAGGAAACTTCTTAAAAAATAAATAAATAAGAGATACAGGAAAAGCTAGTACAAAAACAAAGCTAATACAGGAAAAGCTAATCCAGTTTTGCTGGATGCCCAATAACCAGGTGGGTCACTTCTCTAAGAAGAGCTGGGAATTGAACCAGGGACCTCATCTATGCAAGGCAGGAATTCTTCCACTGAGCTAAAGTGTCTCCTTAGTTTAGTTAGCCTTTCAGAAGGCTGTCCGCCCCCTTTCCCTTGGGCAGTTAGAGTCCTTGCAGTTTGCCAGCGTCCTGCTGATAAGGTACCTGTCTGTCCCTGCCTCCTCTCTAATGTAATTCCTCTCTTTACCTGGGTGGCTGGGTGTGACAGCCTGCCTGAGGAGATCCCCCTCCCCTCCCCCTGTCCACACGGGGTCCCTTCCGATACTCAAAGCGGGCTCAGCTGGCCAGACTGACTGCAAAGAAACCACTCTGCACCGTTCCAGACCCCTCTTCCTCCCAGGGAATCTGCCCTCACACTCCATTTGGAGTAGAAGAAAGCCAGCAGCTCCACCTACGCTATTTGTCCTGAGGTCGGGGTATGTGTGCTGCTTCCAGCCATAGGGGTGAGCAACTCACAGTTTTCCTTTGGCTTCTTTGTCTTTCCAGTACCCTCCTAGATGACTCAGAGCACCTTCTTGTTCTGTATATCTCCAAAGCAACTGGCAGGGAGGAAGACTGCCCTCCTCCCAGATGCAATTCACCAGGAGTTTTACCCTTGCTTAATATCTTGGGGAGGGGGGAGGGGAGCCCTTCCTGGTGGCTGGGAGGTTTAATAACTCATTTTTTTTGTTTCGGCTTCTTCATCTCTCTGTCCCTCACTCTCCTGGGAGTTGGATAGCAGTGTCCTGGTCTGCTGTACCCCAAAGCAGTCCCAAGGCAGCCTCTGGCTCTTTCCCCATTCTTTTAGTGAGAGCTGAGCTGAGCCTTATCTGCCTAACCCGATGGTCATGTTCCCACAATTCTGCAGTTAATTGATATGAAGAGAAGACATATTTTTATGTGCCTGGCTTATAGGAGTCACTCAAAAAACGTCTTTTTTTGAAATTTTTGGAAGAGAGCTATAAACTGAATGAATAAATAAACATGATCAGAATGGGTAGGATTATTTTAGAAATGTTTCCTGAAAGCTATAAACTTTGAGTCATATTTTTGATGAAGAAAGGAACCTGAATAAGCCAAGATAAGTGGATGGGCCATTCTTGGTAGTAGAGTACATTAGAAATGGGGCACAGTGGAGGTCGGCTGTAACCCAATTGGTAGGGCGCCGGTTTACCACACAGGAGGCCCCGGGTTTGGTTCCCGGGGCCGCCACGGGCAGGGCAAGCCATCGTGAGTAGGCAGGCCGCCGCGCAGTGAGCTTACTCAGCGGGTTGCCGCAGTGGGGGGAGACAAGCGGACACAGAAGAACGCAGAAGATGAACGCAGCGAGAACAAGCAGAAAGGGGGGGATATATAATAAATAAATCTTTTAAAAAAAGCAAAAAAAATGAAATGGGGCACAGTTACTTAAGAGTATTTGCTTAGTTGAAATCTGGAACAGTATCTGGGAAATGATTGAGAATTTAGGTTGGTAACATGAATAGGAAAAGAGGAAGGAAATTTAGTCTAAGTCCTTCAAAGTCAAACAGAGAAAAGTGACATGATAAAAACGGGTGTTTGAACAAGCTTATTATAGCACATAAATAAGATGGATTCATTTACCAACCGGCAAATATTTTACTGTATTCAATTTTAATGTGCCTCGGGGGTATATGGGGAATTATCAAGAACTATTAAGTAAGGACTCTACCTTCTGGTAGTTTCTAATCTAATTAGGGAATAAGATATATATTTAATAAATAACCTTAACACAAAGCTTATACAAAAAATTCCATGTGTTTTATAGATAATAACATAGCTAAAAGAAATCTCTTGGTTGGGTTGACTAGAGGTAGTCTCATTGAAAAAGTGTGATTGGATCTGGACTTTGAAAGATGAAAGTATTTCCTTAGTGAGTGAAGTTTAATAGGGATGGGTAGTAGGGGGATGGCATTCTAAGTGTGGGAATGGCATTAGCAAAACCAAGTTTGAAAGTGGATGGCATAGTTGGAGAATAACAAGTGAATTTGATTGAAGCAGAGAATTCACGTATGCATAAAGAATAATTAATTCTGGAAAAACAAATTTTGTGGGGCAAGGTATAATAGAAGAACTTAAACACAAAAAAAAAGTTAGGAAAGAGCCTATTCATTATTCTGTCAGCAGTATCAAGGAGTCAGGTAATGTTTTTAAGCATGGGAGTGAAATGCTGAAAGCCATACTTGGGAAAATTAATTGGTCTTTGATGAAAAGAATGGATTAGAGAGTGGGTGACTGCTGCAGCAGTGAGCTAGGTGAGAAGTGGCAGAGGGCAGGGTTAGGTTCTGACCATTAAGGACAGTGGCCTTGGTATGGAAGAGCCACTAAGCATATACCACATCACCTCTGAAAATCCAGTGTGATATCCTCATGGTGGGACTGTATTTCATCTATAAACACATTAGACAAGAAAAGTGATGAAAACCAAAGAAAAAAGAAAGTAATGCTTGATTAGGTCTCTACATTTCAAAAACAAAAATGGTTATTTTCGAAGCTGAAAAAAATATTAAAATTGTGGTCATGAGAAAACACCTTTTGGGGGTAATCCCTTCCCAGCTGCGATTAATGAATGAACAATGCATTGCTTATTATTTGAATAAATGTTCTTTGATCAAAGCTTATTGAATTTCTATTCCTCTTTCACAAATAGAGAGGTTAAAGAAGAGGTAAAATGTCTCATTTCATAATAATAGAAAAAATTGAAAATACGTGGAATTTTATTTATATGCTATTATAATTTAAGAATTATGAATTCAGGAGCTCTAAGCAGTGTTACTTTCTAACTTTTTTTAAAAAATTTTAATTTTGATACAACTTCAAACCTACAGAAAAGTTGCAGAGAACTTCTGTATACCCTTTATCCAGATTCAGCAGTTGTTTATATTTTGCCTATATGCTTTATTGTCTTCATATTTTTTATATATGTATGCATAAGTGTTTACTGAACCACATTTCACGCAGTGGTGGTATACTTTTAGACTCCCACCAGCAATGTATGAGAGTCTCAGTTATTCCACATCCTAGAAACAGTTGATATAACCAGTCTAGTTTTATAAGCAATGTTTCTGCTGCCTCCTCCTCCTCTCTCCCTGGTAGCTTCACCTCTGACCCATCCCAGTAGACAGGGTCTCTCACACTGACCCCATGTCCAGAAACCAAGGCCACTATGTCTGGTTAATAAACAGAACATGACACCCTAAAAAAAAAAAGGCAATGTTAATGTAAATATTAAGCAGATATCTTTGTGTTTCTTTATTTCAGATTAGAAATAACATTAGACGTTATTTCATCGAACCTCCCCAACTTAAGTTATGTTATGATGTTATAACATGGATAGTAACTCAAATAGCAATAAGTTACACAGTTGTGCCATTTGTACTTCTTTCTGTAAAACCATCATTCAAGTTTTATAGGTAAGTGTTTACTTCTAAAAACATGTCAAGTGGAAATAATTTTACTTTAAAAGAAAATTCCTTGCTATTGGGTAGAATGGAAAAATAGTATATAGCCTCATTTCCTGTAGCTAAATGCATTATTTATTACTTTTTAATCTTATCTGAGCAGTCTGAAGTTTCTTTATGGAATGACTCATAGCACTCAATTCTCAGATAAGGGTCCAATTTATTTATTTATTTATT
>PVKH010012597.1:0-17198 GCA_004027955.1 Chaetophractus vellerosus
CATAAATTTCTTTTTTAAATCCATCAACCTTAAATAGACCATGAAATTAATCAAAAAATTAAGTGGACTCTAAATCAATTAGCTAACTAATAAAGTAGATTTAAAATACATTTTTATTCTTCTTTCAGGAAACAAAAATTGATCTCAAATTGGCATATACCAATGGACAGTGGAATATTAATAATCACTACATTTAAAAATTTACCTAATTTTTAGATATAGTCTTTTATTTCTACAGTCCCTGTTCTATTAATTTAAATCAAGAATATTATAACAAATTTCTAATTTACCGCTCTTTTGAACTAAATAGAGACCCCTTCTAATTTTCTTGCTGTTTACTGGTAGGCATTCGATTCAATTTTTAATAATATAAACCTAAGTAGAACACATTATCTCTAATTTAAGCATAAAAGTGTGTATTCTAGTTTGAAATTCAGGCTTATAGTTTCTAAAATATTGTGTAATTGATGAAAAATCTTTCCTTCTACCTGTGGAAATGAACTGCTCACAAAATTAATGTATACTACTAATATTATTCAGTTGGATTCTTATACCAATTTATCATGTTCTTGAAGGTCACAAGGGGTGCTCCAAGGAGGAAACATACTGTCCTCTGGGACAGAAAAGCAACAGGATGATTTTTTTTCTGTAATAAACAGGAATTCACATTTGCCTCTGGTAAAAAGAACTCTCAGTGGAAATCATATTACATAGGATTGGAAAAAATCTACTGATGCAATACATAGTCATAGCCTGATAATCCCGGTCCTAGTTTTAATAAATTAAATCCCAGAAACCAAGTTTCCTCTTCCTGGAAAGTAATCTGTTTAATTCTCTCAAAATTTCCATAAACATGTACATAATGAAATAATTTGAAAGCTTAACCTATGCCAGCTTTTATAAACGCTTAATAAAAATTATTACACTTTTATTTAAATTGTCTAGTATTATGCTTCTAAGTGTTATAAGAGATAGTTTAAGCTGAATTTCATGTAAGAGATAAAATACAGATAACATTAACTTATGGGTAATAAGTACAAACAAGAGAGTTGTGGCAGTCATCACATAAATGTGGTACTCTAGGTGGTAGAACACTTGAAGTCTACACTCCTTGTAAAGTTAAAGGTTTCATATTTTGCATATGTGTGGCCTTTCCTTATACTGGGGATCCCATATAATAATCTATATCATTATATATAACAGTATATATTATGATATATATAATACACTATATTATATATTATATTAACATAGAGTAGACTATGTTAATAAGAAATTCTTAGAAAATTATGAACAATCCCTGAACTTTGAGCCCAAGCCTCAGAGGTTCAAACTTAGTAGATAGATAATTTTGTCTATGCATTCAAAAAGCACAATCTGAAGTAAAATGAAGAAATATTTTACTGATAAGCATCCAAATTGAAAACAACCAATTAGTTAACATCAATTCTAAATTGAGCTATAGATTCATTGCAACCACAAATTAAATTTAAGCTTATTTTTTGCAAAACTAGAGAAGTAAAATCTACAATATACGTGACAAAATAAAGAAATAAGCTGTTCAAATCAAATTTGAAAAAAATAATAAAGTTGGAGAACTCACACAATCTGATTTTAGAACTTATCATAAAAATTAATCATCAGGAGAATAAAATATTGGTGAAAAACTAAATACTTAGATATATGGAACCAAACAGAGTTCAGAAATAGATTCATACATTCATTGGCATTTGATTTTTGACAAATAAGTTAAGGAATATCCATGGAGAAGCATAATCTTAATTTTAAAATGGTGTTCAAAAAATTGTGCAGACTTTTGCCAAAAAATGAGACATTATCACAATGTTTTCAGTGTATGCAAAACATTTCTCAAAATAGACTATACAACAAAGGACAACATCTGTGTCACCATGGGTTAGTCCCATTTTTTAGATTAAATGCATAATCCAGGAATCATAAGAGAAAAATGGATATATTATAATTCATCCTATGAAAATCTGTTCTATGAAAGATACGCTCAACTGTTGCCAGTAAGAACATAAACTAAAGCAGTCATTTTGGAAAACAATCTTATATTTTTTAGGAAGTGAAACCATTTACCCAATGATCAAGGAATCTCCCTTTATTTACCCAAGAGAAATGAAAACATATGTCCACATATAAACCTATAGGTCAATATTGATATTATAAAATTGGAAACCATCCATATATCCATCAACTAGTGAAAGGAGAAGATAACCGTGGCACCAACAAACAAAAGAATGCAACTCAGCAATAAATAGGAACAAATTTCTGATATATTCACATACACACATGAATCTCAAATACATCATGCTGAGTGTAAGAAGCCAACCTCTGAAGGCTACATACAATGTGATTCTACTTACATCACATTCTAGACAGAGCAAAATTATAACAAGAGATAATACATCTGTGGTTGCCAGAAGTGGGGTAAAGGGAGGTGATTGACTTCAGAGTGGTTGAGGGGAGTTTTATGGTGTTGAAAATGTTCTATAATATGATTGTGATTACAAAATTGTACATTTTCATCCAAGTTCATAGAACTAGCACATCAAAATGGTGTATTTATACATTTTTATTAAAATAACCCTAACTTTAAAACTACCTGTTAGGGTTCTGGGAAAATCTTGCCGAGGTAGAGAGGCAGAGACCGACCCTCTTAGAACAAAGGAATGGAAATAGGGACAGAGACCTATCTGAAGGAGCTTCTTTGATAAATATATATATATATACACACATATATATACACACATATATATAATATATATATATATATAGAGAGAGAGAGAGAGAATGTGAAGATGCTCTGTGTCATTTAGGAGTGTACTGGAAAGGTAATGAAGCCAAAGGAAAACCAGAACATAGACAAGGGCAAGGAAATAGAATAAGAGGAACAAAATGTCAAAGTGAAACCTTACCACACAAATGAAAACAACAAAATAAAACCCCAAAGTAGAAAAAGAAGCAAATCAACTGAATAAAACCATCAAGAAAAACAGAAGCCTAGACAACAACAAAAAACTTACAAGCCATACTAAGAAACAGGAACATGGCCCAGTCCAATGAGCAAACTAAAAAACAGGAGGAGATGCAGAGCATGGAAAAACTAATCAGAGATACACAAACAAATATCATGAATCAACTTAATGAATTGATTGTAGAGAGCAAGGATATTAAGAAGACACTGGGAGAATATATTGAAGAAATTGTAAACATACCAAAAAATATAATGGATATGATGTTGATGAATGGCACAATGAAAGAAATAAAAAACACGGTGGAAGCACATAACAGCAGATTTGAACATGCAGAGGAAAGAATCAGCAATGTGGAAGACTGTACAGCTGAAATGAGACAGGTACTGTAAGCGGATAGATAAAAATATAGAAAAAATCTAGCAGGGACTTAGGGACTTTAATGACAACATGACATACAAACACATATGCATTATACGCATCCCAGAGGGAGAAGAAAAGGGAAAGGGGCCATAGGAATGTTGGAGTAAATAATGGCTGAAAATGTCCCAACTCTAATGAGGGACATGGATGTACATGTACAGGAAGTGCAGCACACCCAAAACAGCATAAATTCTAACATGACAACCCCCACACATATACTAGTCTAATTGTTCAAAGCCCAAGACAAGGAGAAAACACTGAAGGCAGCAGGAGAAAAGAGATCCATCACACAGGGAAGCTTGATAAGATTAAGTGCTAATTTCTCATCTGAAAGCATGGAGGCAAAATGTCGAAGGTATGACATAGTTAAGGTACAAATAGAAAAAAAACTTCCAGCCAAGAATTCTGTATCTGGCAAAGCTGGCATTCAAAAATGAGGGAGAGTTCAAAATATTCACAGATGGAAAGAAATTAAAATAATTTGTCAATAAGAAAAATGCCCTTCAAGAAATACTAAAGAAAGTTCTGAGGGTCAAAAGGAAAAAAAAAACAGGAGAGAGAGAGATGGAGAACAGTGTAAGAACAGCTAAAAAGTTGTAAAAGAAAATTAAAGCATGGTATACTTAAACCTAAAGAAAATATGGGTAATGTAATTCCTTGACAGTAATAACATTGAATGTTAATGGATTAAACTCTACAGTGAAAAGGTGCAGGTTAGCAGAATGGATAAGGAAATATGACCCATCTATATGCTGTCTACAAGAAACCCAACTTACCCCCAGGGACACAAGAAGGCTGAAAGTGAATGTTTGGAAAAGTTTTTACATGCAAACAATAACCAAAAAAGGGTGGGAGTAACTATACTAATATCAGAAAAAAAATAGAATTTAAATGCAAAACTTTTGTACTCAACAAAAAAGGCCTTTATATATTTATAAAAGTTATAACTAATCAATAAAAAAGAACAATCGTAAATATTTATGCACATGAAGCAAACTTTGGAAAAACTCAGTGGATAAGTAGATGTCTTTACAATTATAGTGTGGGATTTTAATGCATGATTATCACCATTAGACAGAACATTTCAACAGAGAATCAATAAAGAAACAAAGACCTTGAATAATACACTAGAGGATCAGAACCTAATAGTCATATAAAGAACTTTATACCTAAATAGAGCAGGATATACATTCTTCTCTAGTGCACATGGATCATTCTCCAGGGTAGAACACATTGAAGGATACAAAACTACTCTCAATGAATTCAGAAAAATAGCAATTATACAAATTAATTTCTCTGAACACAATGGAATGAAGCTGGAAATCAGTAAGAGCAGAGAACTAGAAGGCAGAAAGCTATGGAAGTTAAACAGAACACTGAGACAAACAGTAGGTCAAGGAGGAAATTGTAAAAGAAATCAGTAAATACCTTGAAATAAATGAAAATGACAACACAATGTATCAACACTTATGGGGTGCAGCAAAAGCTGTTCTGAGAGGGAAATTTACAGATATAAAATGCCTATATTACAAAAGAAGAAAGAGCTAAAATTAAAGTCCTAACTGCACAACTGGAGGAATTGGAAAAAGAAAAACAAAGTAATCCTAAAGGAAGTAGAAAGAAGGAAATAACGAAGATTAACAACAGAGCTAAATGAAATTAAAAATAAGAGAGCACTAGAAAAAGTAAAAAAAAAAACAAAAGCTGGTTCCTTGAAAAGATTAATAAAATTGACAACCCTTAGCCAGGCTACCAAAGAAAAAAAGAGAGAACATGCAAATAAATAAAATAAGAAATGAGGAAGAGTATATCACTACTGAACCCACAGAAATAAAGAGTGCCATATGAGGATATTTTGAAAAATTGTATACCAAAAAGATGGATAATTTAGATGAAATGGACAAATTCCTAGAAACACTCAAGCAGCCTACGTTGATGAAAGAAGAATTGATGAACTCAACAGACCAATAACAAGTAATGAGATTGAATTAGTCATCAAAAATCTACCAAAAATGAACAGCCAAGGACCAGATGGCTTCACAGGTGAATTCTACCAAACTTTCCAAGAAGAACTAACACTAACCCTGCTTAAACTCTTCCTAAAAAGATAAGTGGTGGGAAAATGTACTACCATGGTCAAAACTTCATGGTATTGGCACAAGGATAGACATAGTAAGCAATGGAACCAAATTTAGAGTTCTGATATAGACACTTGAATGGACAGTCAACAATATTCAGGAAGGCCACCAAGCCCACCCAACTGGGAAAGGAATGTCCCCTTCAACAAATGGTGCTTGGAGAATTGGATATCCATATAGAAATGAGAGAGGAATACCACCTCATGTGATATAAGAAAATTAACACAAGATGGATCAAATATCTAAATATAAGAGCCAAAACCAACCATAAAGATTTTGGAAAGTAAAGTAGGGAAGCATCTACAGGATCTTGTATTAGGACATGAGTTCATGAACTTTACATCCAAAACATGAGCAGCAAAAGAAAACAAATAGCTAAATGGCAACTCCTTCAAAATTAAAAACTTTGCACCTCAAAGGAGTTGGTTAAGAAAGTGGAAAGGCAGTCTATTGAATTGGAGAAAGTATTTGGCAAGCATATATCCGATAGGGTCTAATATCCAGCATATATAAAGAAATCCTATACTTCAAAAATGTAAAGACAAACAACCCATTTTTAAAATGGGCAAGTGATTTGAATACACTTCTTCAAAGAAGAGATACAAATGGCTAAAGATCACATGAAAAGATAATCAACATCACTAGTTATTAGGAAAATGCAAATCAAAACTACAATGAGATATCATCTTTCATCAATCAGACTGGTGGCAATTAAAAAACAGAGGACTACAAGTGTTGGAGAGGATGTTATGGAATGGGTCCCCTTATCCACTGCTGGTGGGAATGAGAAGTGTGCAGCCATTGAGGAAGATAGTTTGGCAGATTCTCAGGTAGCTAACAATAGAACTGCCACATGATCCTGCAATCCCACTGCTAGGTATTTACCCAGAAGAATTGAAAGCAGGGACACAAACAGATATATTCATGCCAATGTTCATAGCAACATTATTTCCTATTGCCAAAAGTTGGAAACAACTCAAATGTCAATCAAGAGATGAATGGATAAACAAATTGTGGTATATACATTCAATGGAATATTACTCAGCTATAGGAAGGAATGCAGCATTAACACATGGGATAACATAGATGAATCTTCAAAACCTTATGTTGAGTGTAGCAAGCCAGGAAATGAAGGACAAACATTATATGACCTCACTGATATGAATTAGCAAATTGAGCAGACAGAAACGGAGAAGAAGGTTGTGAGTCAATTCCCATATGGGCAAAATCTATAAGTTGGAAGGGTGTAGATGTGCTGTGGATGGTCATAACAGTGGTGAGTGATGCTATTGGGCTGGGAAGTACTGGTCTGTAAAGGGGATAGAGTAGGGAGGGTAGGTTGGACTGCCCATGGAACTGGGGGAGGGTTGGGGAAAGGCGCAGGAGAACTATAGAGATTTGTGGGTATGAAGTTGAAACCACAACATTGGGAAAGTTCTTTTGGCAAATATGGGAAGGGAGGGTTATTGGTTTAAGGTGTTGGATGTGGGGGGCATGTGGGACAGGTCACACCTGTACAGGCTTCTAGGGAGTGTGTAGTGTTCATCTTTTCATCGTGTGTTTTATCAGTGGCTGGAGACTCACATAATGAGAGGGAAACTCCCATCCTGGGGAGTCCTGTTATGATCTCAAATAGAGGAGTGGGAGTCTCTTGAGAGCATAGACAGTTCCTAATAGGGGAGGACAGGTCGGCATGTCAAGCTATTAATATTGTTGCAAATAACTATGAATCTTGTCATTCAATGAGTTCATCTTTGTGGATACTGTGGGTTCTGGGGAGAGGTGGAGGGAGGAATAGAATAAATGGAACATGGTACATTTTTGGGGTGATATAATTGTTCTCCCTGATCTTGCAATGATAGATATAGACCATGTTAAATGGCATTAAAATCATTAAAAGTGTATGGTCAAAATGTAAGCCATAATATAAATCATTGACCATGGTTAGTAGCAAAGTCTCAATATTTGTACATCAATTGTAACAAATGTACATCAACAGGTATTGTGTTATCAATAGGGGATAGGGGAAAAGAGAAAGGGTGTTGGGTATATGGCAATCACCTATATTTTGTATGTGACTTTTCTGTAACCTAAAACTTCTTTGAGGTCAAAATTTAAAAAAAATAAGACACTGGGGGAATAAATAGAAGAAAATGTCACTGTACATACAACACAACAGATCTAACAGTGATGAAAGACAATGTCAAAAACATTTTTAAAAAATTTTATACATACTAATTTTTTTATTCTTTCAAACATTTAATTTTTTTATTTTACTTATTATGTTTAAAACTATAATTCATCATTTTCCTATTAATTATATTAAGTTATTTTGTTGGGTTCAATTTTGAAAATGTTTTGGATCACAGAAGGGTTACAACTGTGTTAGGGGAGGATCATTGGTGTGGGGTGTCAGAGATGGGGGATGCATGGGATAAGGTTTACCTGGGGCATATCTATAAAGCATATGAATGTTTTCAAGTGTTCATGGGGCATTGACACGGTGGGTGGAGCTTCACACAATAACCAAAGGAATACTGAATTCCCTTCCTGGGGAGCTCTGCCACAATCTCTAATGGGACAGCATGAATCCTCTGAGTACAGAGGCAGTGACTAGTGAAGAAGGATGGACCATTAATGGGCCCTTAATAGTGATGACTGTACTTATGAACCTTTACTTTTGAAATTGAAAGTTAGCCTAGTATTACAGGGTGCCTAAGAGTTACCTCCTAAAAGCCTCCTTGTTGCTCGAATTTGGTCTTACTCTAAGTCAAACTCAGCATCATATAAATGCAGTACCTTCCCGCAGTTACATGACTCCTGGGGATGAGCCTCCCTGGCACCAAGGGATTACTACCAAGCACCAATTAGCAATGCAATTGGAGAAAGACCTTGACCAAAAGGGGGGAATTGTAAAGACAAATGAGTTTATAGAGCTGAGAGATTTCAAAGTGAGTTAGAAAGTCATTCCTAAGGGTATGCTCATGTACATTGTGGCAGTTCAGCATCGTTTATGAATTCCAAAATAGATATTGCATTATGTTTTTTAAATTGGTCTGTACCTGGGCATGATTAAATTATGATTAGTGCTTTGATTGGGCCATGTCATTAGGACACTGAGTCTCTGCCCCCTTGGTAGGCAGGGACTCACAGATAAAACTACATGGCAGAGTAGAGGAGTTAGAGTTTTAATGCTGAAGCCCACAGAGAGCACAGCACCTGAGGCTGGAGATAAATGGAGCCCAGGGAAGAGAGGAATCCAAGAAACCGGAACTCTTAGCAGATGTTGGCAGCCAGCTTGCCCAGACACATAACAATAGACTTTGGTGAGGGAAATAAATTATGCTGTATGGCCTGATAACTGTAAACTTCTACCCCAAATAAATACTCTTTATAAAAGCCAAGAGATTTCTGGTATTTTACATCAGTATCCCCTTGGCTGGCTAATACAGAATCTGGTACCAAGGAGTGGGGAAGTGCTTTTGCAATGAACAAAATGTTGGAACAGTTTTATAAAAGAGTAAGGGGTAATATTTCAGAGAAATTTTGATATGCTTGGTAGAAAAGACCTACAGTGCTTTGAAGAGACTGTTGATAGGAATATGAATGCTAATGAGTATTTTTGCAATGCCTTAGAAGTAAATGATGAAACTATTTTTGGAAATAGAGGAAAGGTGATCCGTGTTTTCAAGTTGCAGAAAACTTAGCAAGAATAACTCCTAGTGTTTTATAGAAGGCAGAAATTGGAAAACAGCAAGCCTGGGCATTTAGCTGAAGACTTTCTAAAGTAAACTCGGACAATGTGGCTTGGCTTCTGCTTGTGGCTTATAGCAAAATGTTATATGAGAGAGATAAGCTGAGGACTGAAGTGTTGGGTTCAAAGAAAACAGAAACTAATTCCATAAATTTCAATCCTCTGAAAATCAAGCTCCCAGATGATAGTGCCCCATTTGAGGACTTACCTAAACTTAGGCCTTGTAAATCAAGATTGAAAAAGCAGTTATCTAGGAAAGCCTTGTGGAAAGTATTACTGTTTGATGGCTTGGACCCTGCTTCTTGCATGCTAAACCAACAAACTTTTTGAGAGAGCTGTATGAACAAAATCACTGTCAGCCTGGAATAAAAGAGACATGGAAGAGAGAAATTTAGGGGAAATGACTTCAAAAGGAAAACCATGGAAGCTGAGATCTGGAATTAAGACATTGTCTTGGTCCAAGAGAGCAACCCCACCCATGTGTACAGAGAGGGTGAATTTGCCCCAGCAGTTGAAGAGGGTGGATGTTCCCACCCTATGTTCTGGGAGAGTTTGGCTGTCCCAGGGTAAAGAGAGGGTGGAACACATTCCTTATGATTAGGGCAGTTAAGTCCAGTACCCCATACATCTGAGAGGGGTGCACCTCTCCCCAATGGATTAGGGAAGGCCAGGTGTTCAACTCATTGTTATGAGAGAGTTGAGCCTGTATACCAAAGGTTAGGGAGGATGTTGTCTTCACTTTACTGTGTAAGGGAGGTTAAGACTAACTCAAAGTTTGGATAAAGTGTGGCAATCACCCCAATGCTCTTGGAGGGTGAGGTCTGGAGCTTGGTCAAAACCCAGGTGCTTGATAAGGGAGGAACCAAGAAAATGGCCATTGGGTAAGCCTGTGGAAAACATGGTTCCTTATAAGGCCCCAGGGAGAAGAAACCACCATCTTAAGGATGACTCTCAGACTTTGAACTGTAATGAAGAATGCCCTGCATACTTATGGAACTGTAGAGGACCCATGACTCATGTTTCCCTCCCAGATTCTCCTTATGATAATGTAAATGTTTATCCTTTGTCTGCCCATTTTTGTATTGGAAGCAGGTAAATGATTTTGGAAGTTTCAAAGGTCTACAGCTAAAAGGGACTTTGCCCCAAGACAAACTATATTTCTTTACACTGATTTTGATATGATTCTGTATTTAGCATTGTACTGATTTAATTATTTTTCTTTTAATATTGTAATATCTTTTTAGAATTTGGAGGGTGGAGTGTGGCAGCTTGGCATTGTTTGTGAATTCCAAAAATAAATATTGGATTTTACTTGTAAACTGGCCTGTACTGGGGCATGATTAAATTATAAGTAAGGCTTTGATTGGGCCATGTAGGTGGGACATTGAGTCCCTGCCCTCTTGGTGGGTGGGGACTCACAGAATAAAACTACATGCCAGAGTAAAGGAGTTAGTTGGAGTTTTAATGATGGATCCCAGGAAGAAAGCACAGAGAGAGCACAGCAGCTGAGCTTGGAGAGAAATGGAACCCTGGGAAGAGAGGAAGCCAAGAAGACTGAAATCTTCTTGGCAGACATTGGCAGCCATCCTGCCCCAAAACATGGCAATAGGCTTTGGTGAGGGAAGTAACTTAAGCTGTGTGGTGGTAACTGTAAACTTCTACCCCAACTAAATACCTTTTATAAAATCAAACAGATTTCTGGTATTTTTCATCAGCACCCCTTTGGCTGACCAATACACACGTCCCAGGAGGATCTTATTGACTGTCAAAGTAAATATTGCTTCAAATAGCAGTGTTTCTGAGGGCTCTGCAGACATCCAGACACTATAGGCAGGGAAGATGTCTTATGAGTTTGGGCTATCCATGTACCATTTGGATCCTGCATCTTAAGAGATTTGCAACACCTAGTCTCCAGTTCACTGTACTCAATCAGGACAACAAAGAAGGAGATGAAGATGGACAATGAACATCTCAAGGAACAGAGTGAGTCTGCAACTGCAGGCAAGATAGTCCCACCCATCTGCCCCATGGGATCTAAGAACCCCCCCCCTAAATTAGAGGTGGAGTGGGTATAGCAGTTTGATGTTTTTTTATGAATTCCAAAAATAGATATTGGATTATGTTTCTAAATTAGTCTGTTTCTCTGGTACATTAGATTGTATTGGATATAGAGGTTTCACTCTTACTTTATTAAATTGTGATTAAGGGTTTGATTGGGCCTCATTGGTAGAATTTTGAGTCCCTGCCCCCTTATTGAGTGGGAACTCACAGAGAAAAAGACAAGGCTTTTGATTTACTGTTTTTGAGCTGGAGACCCAGGATGTAAACAAACAGAGAAATGGATATGTGAGAAAAGGGAGAAGGTTCCATTAGACACAGAAGATGCCCCTGGAAGAGAGATGAACAGTTCTCCCTGATAATCTACAGCTGACCTTGTGGAGAGAAACAAGCAGCTGAGAATGGAGAGAAATGAGGCCTGGGAGTGATACAAGATTTATCCCAGCCTACAGCTGATATAGGAATAAGCTGGGGCCATGGAACCAGGACAGAAAGAGGAAGGCTGAACCCTTGCAGATATCAGCAACCATCTTGCTCCAATATGTGGCAACAGACTTTGGTGAGGAAGTAACATATGCTTTATGGCCTAGTAACCATAAGCCTCTAACCCAAATAAACACCTTTTATAAAAGCCAACAAATTTCTGGTACCTTGCATCAGCACTCCTTTGGCACTAAAACATTGGGCATCACCATCACAGAATACTCAGGATTGGGGAATGAACGATGGACTAGAGTAGACTTACTGTTATTCTAATATAGACTTATTGTGATTCTAGAAGTAGAAGAACTTTTATCACTGATGTGGAGGCAGTGGCCACTGGAGATTCTGTAGGGAGAGAGAGGGAAAAATAGGTGTAATATGGGGGTATTTTCATGACTTGGGAATTGTCCTGAATGACATTGCAATGACAGATACAGGCCATTATATATCTTGAAATAACTTACAAGAGAGGGTAAACTACAATGTAAACTATAATCCATGCTTAGTGGCAATGCTTCCAAAATGTGTTCATCAATTTTAACAAATGTACCACAGTAATGAAGAATGTTGTTAATGTGGGAAAATGTGGGAGAGCTAGGGACTGGGGCTTAAGGGAATCCCCTATACTTTTTATGTAACATATATGTAATCTAAGTACCTTTTTTTTTAAATAAAGAAGTATATTTAAAAATTATGAATCTATCTGTTAGACAAATTAATCTTTGCTTCATTATATGGAGTTTAGTTATCATTCTTTAATCCCCTATGTTTAAATGTGGTGGGCATTTTGACTATCTGAAAGAGGTGTAGATAGGTTAGTGATGGGTCTAAGTTGTTTTTTCCGGTTCCTTGCACAGGAATCACTATTGTGTTTATATGATGGCCTTAAAATTTTATCTTATTGTGAGATACTTTAATTCCAAGAGCTAGCCTTATTCTTGAGCACTTTTTACATTGTGTTCCTTGAATCGCACAGCTATGCATGTTTTGCCTTCTTAAGTCGTTATGTGCACTTGAGACATTATGTGCTACTCTTGTACATTCAGAGAACTAGATCCTCCAGAAGTTCCTTCCTTACTTGCAACTTCCCTTTTAGTGTTTCTGCCTTACTCATTTTAATTTTGCTTGCCTTGTCCAGTTACATTCAATTTTATTTTCAGAATTTCTTTCTTTTCTCTCCCTTTTTGAAATAGAGGGTATGCTCAAATGGCAATTTTGATTGGCTGCTCATTGTTAAAACTGGGTCACTGAAAGGAAATTTCTTTGTCATGTTGCATCAGTTCTTTCAGATTTTGATTACAATGTCACCTCATCTTGAAGGCCCAGTTTACATCCTCTCTCTAATAAATCAGACCTCTACCGCAATATGATACTTTATCTCTTTCTCACCTTTGTTCTCTTGAGAGTAATATAAGGTGTGAAAGCCATGATATTTCACACATTAAAACTCAGCATTATATTTAGAATGAATGAAAATCTCTGGTAGAAAAAGAAATGAATAAAATATAATCAGAGTAATAAGTTTCAACTATGATAGTGAAAAATCTTCAAGACAACCAATCTTAAGCATATACTGTGATTCAAGGAAAAAATCTTAAACAAGATAAATAATTAATACTATAACTTTAAGAATATTCTTTCCTCAATTTTAATAAATTACTATAATAATTCATGGTGTTTATAAAAGAGCATAAATGGGAACACTGTACTTTCTATAAGATTATCCCATAAGCCTATAACTTCACCAATATTTTTTAAAAGAATGAGTGAATAGGGTAGACAGTAGCCACAATACAGTCCTACAGTAATTCAGTATTAAATTTCATGTAGTAAAGTCCTCTTATATTAAAAAAATTATAATATAAATTATTATATTGTAAAATAAAGTCCCCAGAAGACAGAACCATGTAAAATATGTTAGAAATGAAAAATGCAAAAACAAACACGGGAATTTCCAGGAAGATGGAGTCAAAGTAGATAGGCAGAGCTTAACTCTCTCACAAAGGACAGTGGAGAAAGTGCAAAACCTACCCAAAGGAGCTGCTTTGGCGATATATGAAATGGGTAGGTGTTGTGCATCATTGAGGAGGGAGCAAGACAGGAAAAGAAGCCAAAGGAAAATCATGAGTTACTCATTCCTGTGGCTGGAAACAGTACATATGCCCCTCCCTCAAGGCAAAAAGACTTGGTAAACCCCTGGGTCACTGCTGCCAGCTGAGTGGAAGGGAGCATTCCCTGGGAGGAAGAGGGTCTGGCATAGGGTGGAGAGTGGTTTTTCAGTGAATTTGACCAGCTGAGTCTCATTTGAATCTCAAAAAGGACCCCAACCAACCCTAAGTTAGCCCCAGGGAGAGAGGAGGGGGGACCTGATCAGGTAGGCTGTCACATCCAAATAACATAGGAAATAAAGGACCTACATCAGTGAGGGGATGGAGACAGGTGCCTAACAAGCCTGGCTTAGCAAACTGTTAGAAGTCTAAGTTTCCTGAGGGAACAGGAGCAGGAAGATCCAGGTAAGCTTTCAGAAGCCTAACTAACCTGTGGTACAAGTGTAGCTCAGTGGGGGAATTTTTTACCTTGCATATGCAAGATCCCAGGTTTGGTTCTTAGTAAATCCTAAGAGAAGGGAACCCAGCAGTTTATCAGGTACTCAGCTTGTACCTTATGATGGGGAACATAGAGATTTTTTCTTGTTTTAGGTCTTCTTGGATCCGATATTTTTATCGGTTCCTTTCCTTTTCTTTTTCTTTATTTATTTGTTAAAACCGGGTGCATCACCTGTGGAGGGCAAGCTGTAGGGTGATTTATTGAAGAGCAGCCTGAGAAGCAGCCTGAGAAGCTCCCTAGGATCCTAAAAAAGAAACCTATTTTTCCTGTTTTTTTTTATATATATTATTGTTGTTGTTTTGTTTCTTGTTTGTTGTCTTTCCCATTTCTTTGTTACTGTTTTTTTTTACTTATTTTTTTCACCCTATTTTATTTCTTTTCTTTCCTTAATTTTTCTACCTTTTGCCTTTCTTTGTTTTTCTTTCATTACACCTCTTCTTGTTTGAATTTCATTTTAAATTTTTTCCCTCTTTCTCTCTCCCCCTTTTTTTCTTTTCCTCTCAAATCATTTTTCTTGCACTTTAATTCATTCTCCTTTTTCTCTATATTGTTTCTTGTACCATTTTTTCTATTCCACCATTTTTATTCTTATGCCTTTGTATTTTTTAATGATTTTTAACTCATATTACTTATTTATTACCCTAGCTCTTGTATGGTTCCTCTTCTACCATTTTATTATTATTACTATCATTCTTTTTCTCTTCTTATCTTTTTCCTTTTCTCTGGTCTTATTTTTTTTCAAGATAACACAGACTACTACAAGGATATAGAATAAGAGGAATCAAATGTCAAAATGGGATATGTCCCTCAACACACACACAAGAAAAAACACCACAAAATAAAACCTTAGAGTAGAAAGAGAAGCTAACCAACCTAATAAGTGCATCAGTATAGACAGATGCCTAGACATCAACAAAAAATTATGAGCCATATTAAGAAACAGAAAGACATGGCCCAGTCTAATGAACAAACTAAAAAACAGGAAGAGATGAAGAACATGGGACAGCTAATCAGAGATGTCCAAACAAATATCATGAATCACCTTAATGACGTGAAGGAAGAGATAAAGGATATGAAGAAGACACTGGGGTAATATACTGAAGAAATTGTAAAAGATATATGAATTGATAACAGATCTGATGGTGATGAATGTCACAATGAAAGAAATAAAAAATGCACTGGAAGCACATAACAGTATATTTGTTCAGGCAGAGAAGAGAATCAGTGATGTGGAAGACAATACAGCTGAACTCAGACAGATAGTAGAACAGACAGATAAAAAGATAGAAAAAATCCAGCAGAGACTTTGGGATTTGAATGACAATATGAAATGCAAAACCATATGCATTATAGGAATCCCAGAGGGAGAAGAGAAGGGAAAGGGAGCAAAGGCATTTTGGAACAAATAATGGCTGAAAATTTTCCAACTCTTTTGAGGGACATGAATGTACATATACAGTAAGTGCAGCACACACAAAACAGTGTATATCCTAACAGGACAACACCAAAACATATACTGGTCAAATTGTGCAATGTCCAAGGCAAAGAGAGAATTCTGAAGGCAGAAAGAGAAAAGAGATCCATCACGTACAACAGAAGCTCGATAAGATTAAGTTGCTGATTTCTCATCTGAAAGCAAGAGGGCAAAAAGTAGGAAGTATGACAGAGTTAAGGTGCTAATAGAAAATAAACTATCAACCAAGAATACTCTATCCAGCAAAACTGGCATTCAAAAATGAGGAAGAGTTCAAAATATTCACAGATAAACAGAACTTAAGAGAGTTTATCAATGAGAAACCTGATCTTCAGGATATACTAAAGGGAATCCTGCTGGTTGAAAGGAAAAAACAGGAGATAGAGGGTTGGATGAAAAAGTAGGAATGAAGATTATTGGTAAGAATATCTAAAAAGTTAAAAAGAGAAATAAAAGCAACACATGACATGTATAAACATAAAGAATATATGGCTAATGTAAGCTACGCCTTAACAGTAATAACAAAATGTCAATGGGTTAATCTGTCCAATCAAGATGCACAGATTGGCAGAATGGGTATGGAAATATGATGAATCCATCTATATGATGCCTACAAGAAACTCACCTTAGATCCTGGGATGTGTCAAAGACCTAACTGCACACTTGGAGGAATTAAGAAAAGCAAAGCAAACTAATCTCAAGCAAGTAGAAAGAAGGGAATAACAAAGATTATAGGAGAGCTAAATGAAATTGAAAAAAGAAAAAAACACTAGAAAAAAATTAATGAAACAAAAAGCTGGTTCTTTGAAAAGATTAATAAAATTGACAAACCCATAGTGAGACTAACAAAGGAAAAAAGAGAGAAGGTACAATTACATAAAATAAGAAATAATAAAGGGGATATCACCACTGACCCCACAGAAATAAAGCCTATTATAAGAAGATACTTTGAAAAATTATATGCTAAGAAGATGAATAACTTAGATGAAATGGACAAATTTTTAAAAACACACAAGCAGCCTACACTGATGAAAGATGAATTTGATGAACTAAATATACCAATCAAAGGTAATGAGACTGAATCAGACATCAAAAACATCCCAACTAAGAAGAGTGCAGGACCAAATGGTTTCACAGGTGAATTCTACCAATCATTCTGGAAAGAACTAACACCAATTTTGTTTAAACTTTCCCTAAAAAAGAAGTCATAGGAACATTGCTTAACTTACCCTAATACCAAAGCCATACAAAAATGCCACAAGAAA
>PVKH010012598.1:0-11367 GCA_004027955.1 Chaetophractus vellerosus
TCTCAATTAGAGGTGGAGTGGGCATCACTATCCCAGAATCCTCAGGATTGGGGAATGAATGATGGACTAGAGTAGACACTGGTATTCTATAGATTTATTGTTTTTCTACCAATGGAAGAACTTTTATAATTTATGTGGAGGCAGTGGCCACTGGAGGTTCTGAGGGGAGGGAGAGAGAAAAACAGGTGTAATATGGGAGCATTTTGGGGACTTGGGAATTGTCCTAAATGACATTGCATTGACAGATACAGGCCATTATATACCTTGTCATAACTTACAAAATTGTGCAGGAGAGAATATAAACTACAATATAAACTTTAATCCATGCTTAGTGGCAATGCTTCAAAATGTGTTCATCAATTGTAACAAATGTACCACACTAATGACGGATGTTGTTAATGTGGGGAAATGTGGGAGGGGTAATGAATGGGGCATATAGGAATCCCTTATTTATTTTATGCAATATTTATGTAATCTAAGTATCTTTTAAAAATTTAAAATGTATATTAAAAAAATAACAAACTAGACTGCCAAATTTATGTACATGTATTATGGAAAGACTTACTAAATATCTTGGTGGTTAGAATTTGTAATAAGTAAATTTAAATCTTTCATACATTCTACCCAAGTCTAGCTACTCCCCATTTTTCTGGGCATGCAGCATATGCTCAATCAATGAAAATTGATTGAATGATTGGTTGTTTGCATGATTATTGGTAGTAGCAATTGTGTTATTAGGGAAGCAAAAGAGCTCTCCTATATTAGGATCCATCTATCCCATAGCGGATAGTCTTATCAATCCTTTAAGTATGTAACTTGCCACTGCAGTTAACTTAAACTCAAAAGTACATATATCATACCTCTTTTGTAATATTTCTTCATAGGACTAGCCTGACTAAGCACTGATACTTAAAAGTTCTAGCATCATTTTTTATTTTTTAAATTTGGAGTGCTTAATTGCTTTTCTCTATGTTGGATAAAAGCAAGCAATAATTAATGTCCCCAGAGAAGTGACCCAGGAAACTGTTAATTTTATTGAGGAAGACAAACATTTATTGAAAATTTTTGAAACACCAGAATGTCAGCAATGGCTATTCTATATCCTTTATAAAATTGATATAGCTCCCATGACAGTAAGTATAGACTAAGCTTTAAAATGTTATTTAATTTGGTTTCATCACAGAATTATTATGAAGTACAATTATTTAAGTAGGGTTCCTTCTATACTGAGAATCAATCTACACAGATTTTGACTGCTCTCTGTGAAAATATTTTTTGAAATTTAAGTACACTGGAACTGAAATGAACAATAACCAATTAGTTAATAATATAAGCCCCACATGACTGTTGATAAAAGTATTAAATTAAAATTCATATTGTGGAATTCTAGTGAGCCTTCCATTTGACTTTTTGGTTCACATAATCTAGGATATAAAAGTAAACTGCTGACAAGAAGGAGAGGGAAAGTTCTTTAGATGAAATCTGTTTATATTTGAACTCTTTGGTAAAGAGGATAATAATGGAGGATCATTTTACTAGCATCAAGTATCTGTACACAGGAAAAGAAAAATTCTTGATTAGAGAAGGTGGTCTAAATGATTGAAATATTACAGTGCTTATGCAAGAACACACAAATAGACCAATCAAACAGAATAAAGAGTCAATAAAGAAACCCCCACATGTATATCCAGCCATTTCATGACAAAGATGTCACTGATCTACACTTTGGAAAGCAGGGTATTTTCAATAAATGGTGCTACAACAATTATATATCTATAGCAAAAAGGATGAATGGTGATTCCTACTTCATGCCATGTACCAAAAATGTCAATTAGAACTAGATTGAGGAACTAAATGTGAAAGTAAATAATTTAAACTTCTAGAAGAAAGCAGCAACAAAAATGCCTTAACTTGCTGTAGATAAAAATCCTTTAAACTTCATAAAAAAAACATAAAAGAAAATGATTAATCAGACTAAATTCAAAAGTAACCTATGTTCATAAAAAGACATAATTAAAAGGTCAGAAGGCAAGCGTCAAACCACAGAATTGGAAAACATATTTATAATATATATGGCAGTATGTATTCTGTAAACAAATACGTATATAAGATGAATATAGAGTACATAACAAATGTAAAAAATATAATGAAATCCTATAAATAAATGAGTTAAACACAAACACAATACAAAAATGGAAAAATGATTTTAAAGACATTTCAGCAAAATGTATATCCAGATAGGCCAATACACATTTTGAAATGGTGTTCAACATCATTTTTCATGAGGAAATTTTAAAATAAAACCAAAGTTCAATATTTTTATACATTAGCTAAAATGAAACAAAATAAAACAGATAATGCTAAATTTTGAAAAGGATATGGGGCAACTGGAACTGTCAAGCACTGATAAAGTAAGAGTGAATTGGGGGGCCAGCAGCAGCTCAATTGGTAGGGTGCCAGTTTACCACGTAGGAGGCCCCGGGTTTGGTCCTCCTTGAGCGGGCAGACCGCCTTGAGAAGGCAAGCTGCCATGGGCAGGGCAAGCCCCTGCGGGCAGGACAAGCCACCCGTGAGCAGGCAAGGCCGCAGTACAGTGAGCTGACTCGGCGGGCCCCCGCAATGGTGGGGGGGGAGACAAGCAGACACAGAAGAACGCAAAAATCAACACAGCAAGAACAAGCAGAAAGGGGGGATATATAATAAAAAATAAATAAAAATTTTAAAGAAAGTGAATTGGTATGTATTTTTTGAAAAAGTCTTTGACAGTATCTACAAAGGTGACCATACACATAACCTATGACCCAACAATCCCACTCCAGGTAATATATCTATAGAAATGCACATATATGTTCACCAAATATTTGTACATTAAGGTCCATGGCAGCATTAACTTTAATATCACCAAATGGAAACCACCTAAATATTCATCACCAGGAAAAGAGATTCATAAATTATGGAATATTCATACAATAAGATGTTATATTGCAATGAATAAAAAAAGGACATACAACTATACACAGGAATATGATGACATTCACAAAACATGTTAAACAAATACAGCCAGATTCAAAAGACTACATACTGTATGATTCTATTCAGGAATTTCAGTATATTCTAAGAGTTATAGAAAGCTAGCAATAAAATGCCAAAGAGAATTAAAGATTCCTATTTGCATCTTTTGTTAAATATTTCTATATATAGTTTGTGGCACACTTTTGTGTATCTCCTGCTGCCTTACCTTCTAGCTTCTGTCTCTTTGGCCAATGAACTGCAAACATAAATGTAACTTCCAAGTGGATGCTTTGCCATAGTGTCTCTTCCAGATGGTGGCTGCACAGTCAATCTGGGTCACAGTGTGAAGCCAAAACATTCAGTGGCAGAGCCCTGAGCAGACCCAAAGAAGTCCTGCAATTGCCAACACATGCAACACTCACAGGGTACCTATTGAGCATATGCTCAAAGACTGGCATTTGGCAATCTACAATCCACTTGGAGAAATAAACTGATGCTCTTTTTTTTCCCATTAGGGCCCTGGATCTTACTAGACCCAGCCATCAACAATGGGATTAACATGGGGGAAAGTTTATGGTAGAGCCAAAGGAGATTTACTTCTGTGGTGGCTGGGAGCTATTTACCCCAGCAAAACATGTTCTTAAACATAATACATTCCCTTGAGTGTGAACCCTTGTAAATAGGACTTTTTCATGTGGTTAAGGTGTGGTCCAGCTAAATCAGGACAGTCTTAGTCCCATTACTGAAGTTTTTATATGGAAGGTCACAGAGAGAGAAAGCCAAAGGGAAGACAAGGGGACCTGGAAGAAAAAGGAGATGCCAGGGAAGGTCGCCATGTATATTGCCGTCAGACAGAAAAGTCAATGCTGACACCAGCCCCAAAACACAATAGTCCTGGGAAAAAACGTCACTTTGATGTCCCCTTGATTTTGAACTTCTCTTAAGCTCAACACTGTCAACCAATAAATTACCGTTGTTAAACCAACACATTGCATAGTATTTGCTTCAGAAGACAGGAAACTAAAACAACTTCTAATAACAGGAGTTATGATTATTTTTATTACAGTAGTTTATTTTTTTTCCCTCATATTTTTGTTTCTAAGCCAATATTGTGTGCCAAAACTCTAAACAGCAAAACGCGGCTAAATTCTACATTGAATACAGAGCATTCATGTGTGAGGTGTTTTGTTTGTTTGCTTGTCTTAATTTTTTTTTTTTTTTTTTAGGTGCCAAGGCTGGGGATTGAACCCAGGTCCACATTGGTGGAAAGCAAGCACTTGAGTGACATCTGCTCCCCTGTCTTAATATTTAAAAAAAACAAAAACAAATCAATTGTATTGACACATATTAATAAAGCACACAACTCATCCAAAGTGTATAATCAGTGGTATTTGCTATAATCATTTATTTCTGTGTTCATCACTTAAACCATTATTAGTGTATTTTCATTATTTCAATAATAATAGTAATAAAAAACAGATAAACAAACAAGAAAATTCCTCAACTCTCAGTCTCTCTAAGTTTCCCACACTATACATATCTACTGTTTCTGGCATGATTCCATTACACTAAAAACCAAAATCACAACATTGTATATTTATCATCTCAAAAATATTAGAAAAATTTCATTACTCCAAAAAGAAACACTCCACACACCTTAGCATCCCTTCCTCAGACCTACATAACCTCTAATCTCATTTATCTCTATAAATTGATTTATATTTACATTTTATATAAATGGAATCATGCAATACAGAGTACTCTGTATCTGGTCTCCTTCACTTAGTATAATTTTTTTTTGTCTGATATTAACATTTTGTAGTATTAACTTACTTTTGTTCGGCTTCAAACAAAAACAGTCTTATATATGCAGTTCTACCCATATTCATATTTCACACAATATATTTATATTTCACATAATATATTTAGTCCATAATAGGGCAAACACAGTATTTGTCCTTTTGTTTCTGGCTTATTTCACTCAAAATAATGTCCTCTAGGCTTATCCATGTTGTCATATATTTCACAACTTCATTTCTTAGTTAAATGATCATAATCCAGAGTTTAAAAATCTTTAAAGAAAGCTTGACTTCAAACCCTTGACCTTGGAAGTAGTTTAAATAGAAAAAAGATTTTTAAAAAGTTAATAATATCTTTGATTCTAACTCTTCAAAACTATACTATTCTTACCCCCTCGAAAATTTTCTTCTAGAATCTTCTCCATAGTCTAGGTAACCCATGTTTCAAGACTGTGCATTGCCTATCACACTGAAGAAGAAAATATGTGTGTGTGCATGTGTATATCAGTTTAAACTTCCTTAAATGATATTTTTAGGAAGGTAGTATGCTTTTCTGTTTGTTAATTTGTTTTGTTTTGTGTTTAAGAGGGAGAAAATACCTTAAAGTTTATCTAGTCAAACACACCTATTTTATAGATGAAATGGTGAGATTAAAGGAGTTCAATTGAATTCCCTGAGGTCAGATGTATTTCAGCAAACCATAACTGGAGGCCAAATCTATTAATTTCCAACTCAATCTCGAAAATAATCATACTTGAAATCAAAGGGTCTTAAGCTAAAACTAAGAAGCATTAGTCTGAGAGAGTTCTGAGAGACATTGATGTCTTTCTTTTAAACTCATATAGCATTCATTCAATATTTGTTCACTTGTTGTCAATGATGTGGCAAACATTGTGCTAATATAACAAACATCAAAAATAGCTGAGGGGGCCGGCTGTAGCCCAGTGGATAGGGTGCTGGTTCACCACATGGGAGGCCCCAGGTTCGGTTCCCGGGGGCCTCTCCAAAGCGGGCAGACCGCCTTGAGAAGGGCGAGGGGCCATGGGCGAGGCAGAGCTGCCATGGGCAAAAAAAGCCACCACAGGCAGGGCAAAGCCACCACGGGCAGGGCAAGTCACCCGCGAACGGAGCAGATCTGCCCGTGAACGGAAGTGGAGCGGCCTGTGAACAGAAGCAGACCCGCCCGCGAACGGAGCACAGCCGCCTGCACGGTGACCTCATTTGGCGGGTCCCCGCAGCTGGGGGAAACAGAGCGGACACAGAAGAATGCAGAGAAATGAACACAGCAAGAGCAAGCAGAAAGGAGGGGAGGGGATATGTAACTAAAAAAATAAATAAATAAGTAAGTAAAAAATAAAAATAAAATTAAAAAGAATAGCTGAGAAATAAAGGCACAAATTAGAAAATAGTTTAAGAATAAGGGTTGCTCAGGATGTTATGAAAAGACAGAGACAGGAATCAATCTTATTGGGAAATGTAGTAGAGATGATGTTGTTGAAGTCTTACAGGCTAACTAGGAGTTATCTAAGGTTGAATTATTTATGGTTTATCAGGAAAAAGGAACAGTATTTGGAATGGTCTTGAAATTAAAGAAAGTATGGATCTAGAAGTAGTTTGTTAGGAGGACTGGTATTAAAAGCAATCTACTAGCAAAGAGGTAAGATTTTATCCTAAAGGGAATGTAGCAACATTAAAGGATTTTGCATAAGGTAGTGATTATTTAAGGAAGAAATAATAGTTCAGCTAATAGTGAAGATAGATTAGATTAGACAACTTTTAAGGAGATAATGTTATAGGAAAGATGAGTCTTATAGATAAGACTTGATTTATTGTGAGCCAGAAGAAAAATGATAAAATCCTGAACTCTAAGACTGTGATAGAGAAGGAAGAGGGAGTGAAATCTATATGAGAATTAAAAGCATATGCTAGTTTTTTAGTACTCCAGTTAAGAGAGTGGAAAAAATGTAGGATCATCCTTAAATTTCTTGACTCATTAATTCAAAGAATGGTGGATCCATTCTCAGGGAGGAAACAAGAAAGGACAAGATGGCAAAGAGAAAGAGAGAGGGGAGAGTGATTCCTAGTTTGAGCATGCTAAGTTCCTTCTTTTCATTTTCTTCCATTTTTTAAATTTATAAAAGGAGCATGTATTATATTTTAATGGGAAAATACAATAATTTTCATAATTTAGGTATATTTGAGACATTTCAATTGAAAGTATATCATTTTTTTTAATGGTGGAAATGAACCATTTTAAAGTCTGAGGTTATTTTAAGATATCAAAATGAAGAATAACATTATGTAGCATTTCCATGTTCAGGAGAGATGACCAGACTATATATAGACTGATGCTTTGGGCATCATGTTACAGGTGGTAAATGAAGCCGTATGTGAGAATACTATTATTCATTCATCCATTCCTCTCTCCATTTTTTCATTCATACCATGAATATTTTGTGCCATACCTTGTGTTTCAGGCCCCAATAGGTAATAGAAAAGACACAATTCAGAGGGAGAAGTGAGAGCAAGAAACAAAAATAAATAAGCATCGAACCCATAGGTGAACTGACCTCAGAGTACCAGACAGAGAAAAAGAAAATGTGAGACTCAGAAGAGAAGGTAAGGCATTAGCATAAAAACTAGCACTGAATTACACCCTCTAAGACAAGCAAATAGCAAAACAAAAGAAACTTACCTTATCTGATTCTGTGTTGTTTAAATGTAAAATTTTGTCTAAATCAGTGATGTTCAATCTTGTACTGGAATGGACACACTGCTTTAACAATAACTTAAATGGGAATCTAAGCAACTGGCATGAGATAAAGGAGCCCTTTCCAAGACCATACCACCCAATCAGTCCTTTATTCCATACTCCCTTTGGTGGTCAGGTAGTCTGGAAGGGGATGGATAATGCAAATTAAAATCCCAATGTATTATCTCTAGAATGGTAAAATAAAAACGACAGGAAATTGCTGAGTATTGGGAAGGAGATAACACAATACAGGTGGTAGTGTAAATTGGTATAACTATGTTTGGAAAACTGTTTGGCAATATCTGTTAAAACTATATATTCATACAAATAATGCAGTGATTTCTCTATAGGTATAAACCTGTAGGAAAATTGTTAATATATTCATCAAAAGAGATGAGTTAGAATCATCATAGTGGTACCCTCTGCAATAGCTCAAATAGGAAACTATATCCCCATGCCAAAAAAAATAGTAGATGAATTATGAAAATTTTTATATGTTCATACAAAGGAACTCTATACAATACTACAATACTGAGGATGAAAAATCTAGAACTATACTTAATGCTACGTCTAAATCTCATAGACAAGTGTCAAAATATTGATACCAGATGCAAAGGCATATATGCTGCATGATTCAATTTATATAACAAACTCATGGAAAACTAATAGATGATGCTAGAAGTAGGGATAATGGTTACATTTGGTGAGGGAAAGAGCACAAGGTGGCTCTTGGGTGCCGGTAATTTTCTCTTTTTCAATATGAATGCTGACCACATGGGTGTTTTCAGTTTGTGAAAATTTATCAGGTTGTACACTTAGGATAGGTGCGCTTTTCTGCATGGATATTTTGCATCAGAAAAGTTTAAAAACTAAACAAAAATTATGCATGAACATATATTTTCTCACTTCAACTACATTTGGATAGTTACTGAAACAGACATCATGTTTTATTTTTCCTGTCTCTTCTAAAACTCTCAGCTCACACATTGAGGTCTTAATGACTGTTTATTAAGTGCATTTTGCAATTGCATGTGAGTGGAATCTTTTGTAATTAACAGATATGTTTGTTGTTTTTTGAGAAAATAATTGTAAATTATTGTGACAAACAGAAAATAAATACTCACAATGTAACTGTCATTTTCTACTTGAAAAAACACTATTCAACATCTCTTTTTGGTCATTGCTTTGATTTAACACTGTCAACAAATGCCTCTAAGGTATTTTAAATGGATGAAATTGGTGGAAATGAAAATCCTTGCTTGGCTCATGGGTCTGATTTTTCCTTTTTAAAGAGAGTTTTCCATCCTTGTCAATTGACTATAGCATAAAATCACCTTGAAATAAGTTCATCTGCTTCCAAAATCTCTTCTCATCTGTGAATTAATACAAATGAGATTGCATGCTTATCATTTCAAGTAGCTAACATGAACCACCTTGATTCCAGTGATTTAGTCAAAAACACATTGCAATGGCATTTTGAAAATGTGTTTTGACATGGCAATTGTTGCTGAATAATATGTTTTTAACATATATACAGCATCCCCAAATTTAGGATTTTGCATTGGATCAGTAATTATAGCTAAATTTGTTTTACTTCCATGGCCTTCTAATAGTATTTCTAGATTTTACTATTATTAAAAAAATCAGTGGAAAAATCCTGATATTCCTTATTTTAAAAAGATTTTAAAGGGAAAATAAGTGACTTCCTTGTCCATCAAAACTAAAACTGCAACATTCTCCTATCACATCCATACTTCCTAACCTCTCCCAGCTCTGCTTATAATTCTTTTCAGCACTTATTATTAAATAAATAAATGCTCTATAGTTCATTTATTTATCTGGCTTATTGTTGTCTCCTCTAATATAATGTTAGATCACTTAAAGCAACAATTTTATCTACTTTGTTCTCTGTAACAATGCATGACACATCACAAGTGCTTAACAAATATTTTTGAATGAATGCATGACTGTATACAAAATTATAACTTTAGATTCACAATTAGAGTAGTCTGAGTTCTCTGAGGTTTCCTGAGATTTCAGCAGAAAATGATTTGTGCAGATGGTTTCCAAAATAACATGGATAAGAAGTTATGCTCTACACTAAAGCTACCTTTACACGGAGGTGAAGGCAGTGAAACTCCTTAGTTCTGAGGTCTTCATTCATTCTCTTCATGATAGAATGAAGAACTGCACTAGTGGGAGAGAGGACCAAGGCCCTTCCAGGCCTACAGCCAGGTTCCTGCGTAAACCTTTGTTGATCATGAGCCAAAATGCTTATAAAATGACTTTGGAAACTTCCAATTATTTATTTGCATTCAATGTAGTATTGCATCCTGATGACAAACCTGCACCATCCTTTAATGTGTCCTAGAACCCAACACAGGATTTAATATATAATAGATGTTCATTAATATTTCTAGAATTGGTAAACATGCTGTACCTGTCTTGGGAAATTTCTAAATATTCCATGTAACTAAAGCTTCAACTTCTGTTTTGTGACTGAAAGTGCACCAATATCAAGATTTGGGGGAGGAAGCACAAAGCATAACCAATACTTTGCGGTTCCAAGTGTTGAGAATATATAGATTTAGATGATCAAGGTGCGAAAAGCTTTAAAAAGAAAAAAAATTGACGCTCAGAAGAGATTTTCAGGAACGCTTGCATATCTGTGTTTTGATATTATCACTAAAACATCTTTTCTAAAGATCTATGAAAACAGATTTTATTCCAGGCACTTGGGATTTGTCAGTATGCAAAATAGATGGGAGTTCTTGACTTATGGAGTTCACATTCTATCAAGGAGAGACAAACGTTGCACAATATTTCTAGAAAATAAGTAAATCATAAAATCTGATAGAAAATGTGTGCTGTGCAAAAACAAAAGTTAAACACAAGATTTATTCAAGATCTAACCCCTAGAAACTATATATTCATATTTGACCTTATTTGGAAAAAGGGGTTTTTGCAAATAAAATTAAGATCTCACAATGAAATCATCCTGGATCTAAGGCGGCCCCTAAATCCAATGGTAGTTGTCCCTATAAGAGTCATACAGAGGTCAGAAGGTGTGGGAGGAACTGGGGCAGCCTAAAAGCCCCCAGTGCCTAATGGGGTAGAACAGCAGCCCAAGCAGCAGCCAGAAGCCTCTCAAGTTACGCTGATGACTGACAGCCACAGTGGCATGGCTCCACCGCTCCCCTTCCCCTCCCCTCCCTGCTGCAGTGCAGCTCCACCTCTCTCCACCCCTCCCCTCTCCCCCATAGTACAACTCCACCTCTCCCTGCCTGCAAGAAGCTGCCTGGCCATATATGGGCACAAAACCTGCCTCCACCAATCGGAGGCTGCCTGGTCGCATACCAGCCTTCACCAATCAAAGACTGCCTTGTCACATGCCAGCCTCCACCAATCAGAAGCCGCCCAGTTGTGCTTCCCCATTTGTTGTTTGCCTCCGCCAATCGGGAGTTGCTCTGTTGCACTCCCTCCTCCCCTTACGCCCACATGTTATAAGTAGCAGTGTTTCCCTCATAAACTTAGACATGGTCGCCCAGCCTGTCTCTGGAGTGGGTGTGTGTGCTCCGTCCATCGCTCGCCTCTTCACCAGTCGCCCTGCCGCCTCCCCCTTATCATGCGCAGATCCCGGATTCCTGGCCTATCGCTCTTAGGGACGCCTGAGTCTGTAAGGCTCCCGTGTACCTGGCCCGCCGCCGCGCACTGGGACGCCTGTGCCCGGCGAGCCAGTCGACTTGCTGCGCTCGGGGTGCCTGAGCCTGGCCAGCTTAGAGCCCTGAGCCAGCGAGCCGACAA
>PVKH010012599.1:0-17199 GCA_004027955.1 Chaetophractus vellerosus
CCTCAGCCCTCTTCCCCTCCTCCCTTTACCCACCCCCCGGGCGGCCCTCCCTCTAGCTTAGGGGCAGGTTCACATTCACCCAGCACCATGTACTAAAACGCTGACTAAAGTGGGACTGGGCGCTGCTCACAAGGACTGCTTTGTCTGGGAAGGACCAGGGCAGAAAACGTGCTGCCATCTGGCAGAAGCTATAATGCCGCAGTGTGCTCCGACACCATGTGTTCGAGTCCCGCGGCAGAGCACGGCGAAGACCCCTGTGAAGGCCAGTGTCTGACTGCGCTCGGCGCGGGTCACAGCCCAGAGCCGCTGGGTTAAAGCCAGCATCAAAAACCTCGCACAGCGGTGCAGTGTCTCCTCAGGACAGGTGCGCCCCCAGCACCGTCCCCGACGCGGAGGGGCAAGGAGGCCACCCAGCCCGCAGGCCTGCTGCCCTGAGTCCCAGCAGACCTGCTTCCACATGTTTTGGAGTCTGCACTGAGGTTATGCCACAGCAAGGCTAGCTCCCGCGGGTGATGGATCAGAACAGCACTCCGTGGTATCGTTTCATGGCTTAATAATCGAGGGCTTGTGTGAGAACAGCATGTCTCTGTCTTCCCACATCACTCACACACTAGGCTGCAGCCGCAGTGAACTTCTCTCCACCCACGGCCTTTGGGCAGTGCGGGCTGTGACGTCTGCCCGCACGGCCACGCTCCCCCAGATTCCTCTTCCCCTCGCTGTGAGTGGGCGTGCCACCTCCTCCAGGAAGTCCTCCTGGCTTTTCTCAGCTGGGTGTGGCTCTTCTGTGTTCCCGCCTGGCACTTAACAGTCTGTTGCCTTGTCTCATGTGGCCTCTTTGTGGGCAGAGGACCCGTCTTTGTGCTTCTGGGAGGGCAAAATCCCAGATATAGGCTCAATGCTGACTGCATGTTTGAAAACGAGTGTGTGCATGAATGCACCCAGCAGGTACTAACTGGCCATCTAAGCCACCGCAAGAGACACGCCACGCCCCCAGCCAGGGTTCACCGAGAGGGGACACCAGGGACGCGTTCTCTGCCATGGGGGCTGCAGGTTACAGAGATCTGTCCATCTGGCAAAACTGTGCAGCTAAGATTTGTGTATTTCAACATATGCAAATTTTACCCAAAAACGGAGAACTGTAAAAAACACTGATAATGACCTGGGAGTGTGGAGAACAAAGGAGGCGTGGACGGCAGAGGTGGGCAGCAGTTGGAGGTGGGTGAGGGGCATGGCACTACATTTTGCTGCTACTTTACAGATGCTTGAAAGTTTCCCAAAATGAAGAGTTAAAAACCACCCTTGCACTCATGTGCATGAGTGTAAGTGAAACAACCATCAGGCCACTTCGGCATCTATGAGAGTTTGGAATGAGGAGAGAAGGGAATTTATAGGTCACTCATGAGGTGTAAGGTTTTACTTATTCACTCCTCATAGAGATGTCATGACATATTTTACCCCCATTTCATAGGTGGGGAAACTGAGGCTCCGGAAGGCTACGCAACTTGCCGAGTGGGCAAAGGACTTGAAACCAAGTCCATCCACCCTCCAGTCTCTCACACCCTTTTCCCACAAGAAGCTGGAGGCTGGGATGAGGGAACTGCCTGGGTCAAGGAGGCCACGGGGCCTTCACCCTCACTGCCTACGTCTCAGTGCAGAGATATGTCTGGAAAGATTAAATTACTAAAATTGCAAGGAGCAACAATTATGCCCCAGAATCATTCCCAGCCAAGGCAGTGGCTCTGATTTGAGAGGCTGTGTTTTCATTTACGTTCTAGGCTCCTGGGGTCCTTAAAGGGCTGGTCTGTCTCCTCTAAGCAACTCCCTACAAGGTGCGGCCTGCAGGTGAGACAGAGCATGCTCTGCAGGTGGGACACCCAGGTGCACAACAGCCACACAGACCTGTCTTCCGCCAATGCCCAAGCAGATTCAACCTCCAGGGCACCCAGGAAGCCGACACCGCCGGGCCCTCTCCTGGGCATGGCATCCCGCTGGCAGGTGCTCTCTGAACATCACAGTCTAGCAAAGCTGCTGTCGTTTCTGACTAGCTTTTCCCAGCCAAAAAACCATGTGTGGAAATATGCGTGAACCCCGTGTTTACAAGCTCTAACACCCACCCCAGCAGAGGCAAAGCCCCTCAGAGCCCCTCCTGAGAGTTATCAACTGGAATCACGACCCGTTTACACTGTTGCACTTTTCTCCATCTGACTCTCTTTACCCCATGAAGCTAACTCCCATCCCTGCCAACGACTAAACCAGTGAACACAAAGCATCTGCGGGCAACTGCCAGGCACAGAACTGTCGCTCCTGGCGGGGAACGTCCTCCTCGGCTGAGTTAAGGAAGGAAACCAAAGTGCAAAACACCCCCAAGGGGGGAGGACTCCACAGCCCTTTAGGAAGAAGCAACAGAGCACTGGGACCTAAGCCATCAGCAAATCAGGACGCAGAAAGGTTATCAATAAAAGCAGTCGTGCTCTTATTTATTAATTATTGTTTCTTCATTCCTACCTTAAGAAGATTTATGGAAAACAAAATAAAGACCAATGAGGTTTCAATTGAAATTTCAATGACATGGAAGAAGGCCCATAATAAGGTGTTAAATGAAAAACCCAGGGGTGATTTATTTTAAATATCAAAGGTTGTACTGAAGAAATTAAAAATCCCAGATAGAACAAGGGCTTGCGGTGGACCAGGACGGCAGTGTAAAATGCTCCAGGCTGCCGCTTCCCCCACAGAATGACCGAACAGCTGGCAAAACCAGCAGAACAATCTTCCTCAAAATTCCAGAAAGCAGTCGAAGGGTTTCAGTCACTGGGCAAGAAAACCGCTTTAAAACATGAAGAGAGCTCATTCAGTACTTGCTGGCCCATTGTGAGCAGGTAGAGCCTCTACTCCCGTGGTGGGCGGCTGGCCCCATTACAGAGGGAGCCGGCCCACTGGGTGCCTGGGTATTGGTGACCACCTACCGGTGGCAGCCTGAAAGATTGAACCCGGAAAGTTCTCTCTTGCGCGCCCTCCTATAACTTGCTCTGCAGCAGAAGCAGTGCTAAGTCAAAGCAAAGGGTTACCTGCTTTAAGTCACACAACACGGCACCCAAGAGGGGCAGGAAGAGTATTTCACAGCAAGCGCAGTGGGCTTCTGAATTCACGTAAACAGGGGAATTTCTGAGGTCATGAGCAAGCATATGTCCAGGACAGGGCGCTGCTCAGAGGGGACAGGTAGGACCTTGCAGTTCATGTAAGCTCAGGCTGATCTTTGTTGAGAGGAGGGCAACAGGCAGGGTGCAAAGACCACCAAAGGTGTTTTTTGCACTGGTTTGTTTTACTTAACTCCTGGCACTCAAGGAAATCTGTATCACATTACTATCTGGATACAAACTTAAGGAACAAACAGCTCAAGAATTAAATTCCACAGTTAATATTCTAAAATATCAAATGTATATTGTGCAACAAAAGATTAAAAGATGAACAAAGAAGAGGAAATGAGGGTCCACCCAAAGGAATAAGATAAAAATCCAGAAACCTTCAATGACGAACATACCAGATACAGACTTTAAAAAATGATCCTCAAAATCCTTAAGGACATAAAAGAAAACACAGAGAAAGAACTAAAGGTTATCAGGAAAGCAATGAATGAAAAATAGAAAGATCTCAATAAAGAGACAGAAATTTTTAAAAGGAGCCAAACAGAAATGCTAGAGTTGCAGAGCACAATAACTGAAATGAAAAATTCCCCAGAAGGTTTCAAAAGCAGACTGGAGTTGGCAGAAGAAAGGATTCATGAACAAAAAGACAAGATAAAAAGACAAGCTGACTTGATTCAGGCTGAAGAGTAGAAAGAAAAAGAATGAAGAAAAGCAAACAGAGCCAAAGAGAAATGTGGACACCATCCAACATGCCAATTTACACATCATGGGAGCCCCAGAAAGAAAAGAAAAAAGGGGCAGAAGGAATATTCAAAGAAATAATAGCAGAAAACATCCTAAATTTAATTAAAAACATGAATATGAACATTCAGGAAGCCCAACAAACCCCAAACTGGATGAACTTGGAAAGAAACATAGTCAGAGACATAGTAGTCAAACCATCAAACAACAAGGTCAAGGAGAGAGTTCTGAAAGCTAGAAGAGAAAATCAACATGTTTTATTCAAGGGAGTCTCAAACTAAATGCCAGTTTCTCACCAGAAATATGGACACAAGGAGACAGTGGGATGAAACATTCGAAGTGCTGAAAGAAAACAATTACCTATCAAGAATTTTATATATGACAAGACTGTATTTCAAAAATGAGGGGGAGATTAAGGCACTAGAGATAAACTAAAGGTGATGGAATTCGTCACCACTAGGCCTGCCCTACAAGCAACGCTCAAGGGCGTTCTTCAGACTGGAAGGAAAGGACGCCAGACGGCAGAAAGACTGGCATGAAGAGATAAAGGCCTCTGGCAACGATATGGGTAATTATGACCATCAGTACTACTGGATTGCAGTTTGGAGTATGTAACTCTATTTTCTGTTTCTTACAGGTGTTAAGGTGAAAATGCATAAAAGGTAGTGAGAAGTAGGATTGTGGGTGGAGGGCACACAGGGAACTCCAGTAATCAGTCTCTTCACTAAAACAACTGGCAAAGTACTATCCGAGTCAACTATTTTGACACTCTTCAGTCTAGTGGAACATTGTGCAGCATCCAGGGAAGATGTGGAGGAAGAATCTGGTAAACTCTGGTCAATACTGGTGAATTTCACCCTCCATGCAGCAGCTACCACTCCCCATGGAGATTGCAGGCAGAGCCCCTGGGGCAATTTGCTGGCACTGGGGTGGGCTATAAATACTTAGTCCTCAAAAAATCAGTGGGGGTGCGACAGTATGGTCTGACCACCAATCACTGCTTTGAGTCCTCTACTTCAGACGGATGGGGACCAGCTCTGTGGATGGCCACTCTTCTATATCTTCAGACAAACGAGTCAGGGAAGTGTTAAAGAGTCTGTACCTATATTTTTTTTTCCTTTCTTCATTCCATTCCATATTTGTGAGCAAAAGTAGTTTACAAAAGTCACAAATTGATGACTCTAGCTGTCAACAACAACAAAAAACTGACAATCCCAGAGCAGTGGGAGAACTGATATCAAGATAAAACTCAGAATGTATTCAACAAAAAATTACAACATATACAAAGACACAGGAAAGTACAGTTCATTCAAAGGAATAAAAATAATTTGCCAGAAACAATCCCTGAGGAAGCACATACATTGGAACTATTGGTAAAAAAAAAAAAATCAATTGTTTTAAATATGTTCAATGAGCTAAAGGAATCCAGACAGAAGGAACTAAAGGATATTAGGAAAACATATGAACAAAATAAAAAGGAGGAAATTATTTTTAAAAAAGCAAAAATTATGAAGTTGTAGACTACAGTAATTGAACAACAGCAGACTTAAACAGGCAGAAGAAAGGATCAGGGAACTAGAAGATAAGACATAAGGAAGTGAAAGAAATGAAAATGAAGAAAAATGGACAGAGCCTGAGGGGTCTGCAGGACATAATCAAGCATACCAACTTAACCATCGCTGCAGTCCTATAAGGACAGGAGAGAAAGGGGCAGAAAAAGTATCTGAAGAAATAAAGACTGAAAACTTCCCAAATATAAACAAAGACACAAATATACATATTCAGGAATCTCAATGAACTCCAAGCAGAATAGACTGTAAGAGATGTACACCAAGACACATTAGAATGAAATTATCAAAATCCAAAGACAAAGAGAAGATTCTGAAAGCAGCAAGGGAGAAGCAACTTGCAACATACAGGGATTTCCCAACAAGATTAACAGTAGATATCTCATCAGAAACTATGATAGCCAGGACACAATGGGATAGCATATTTAAAGACCTTACAAAAACAAAAATTGACAATCAAGAATGCTATATTCAACAAAATCATCTTTCAAAAATAAAGGAGAAACTTCCAGGAAGATGGAGGAGTAGAGAGACACAGGAATTGCTTCTCTCCCAGAAAAATAGCTAGAAGACAGGCAGAAATGGCCTGAAAAAAATATATTGTAGGATTTAGGGTACCAGGCAAAGGCTGGACACCACCCAGAAAAGAGAGGGGCACAGGAAAAGAATCTCAATGGAAAGACTGAGTCTAAGCTGCAACTGCAGCCACCAGCGCCCTCCCCACCTCCCTTAGAGCAAACAGCTTTGGATTCTCAGGCCTCTGGTCAGCAGCTACAGACAGAGAGGGCCAAAGGGGTCCACCTCCCCAGGAAAGGGGAGAGAGAGGGAGGCAGCCTAAGGCTGATTTAGCTTTTGACTCAAAAATTTGGTCTTTTGTGTCCTACGAGCACTTCCAGGCCAGGTGGGGTGATGCCATGTTTGCCTGGGGAGCCGGCAAGGGACTAAAGAGATCCAACCCTCTCCCTCTCCCTCTCTACCTACCGCGACTGGTTGTTGAGGATGCGGAGGGGAGTGGAATTATTTCCTACTGGGGAAAGGGAGGGTGCTGCCAGCAAAGGGAAGAGAACAGCTTCTCAGAGAGTTTGAGTTGCCAGGCTCTGAATAGCGTTGAGGCAGGAGCCTCTGTCACATTGATCTGGTCTCTACTATAGCAAACATACTCTGACCAGGCTTTGAACTGAGAGGGCTGCCAAAGAGCGCCATTTGCTGGCAGACCAAGAAAGTGCATGTAAGGAAATTAAAAAGCAAACAAATAGGGAAGCTTTTTCTGGCCTTTACAGCCTCCCTCCCCAAGGCCCTTGGAAACAGGTATGCAACAGATTACTGGCCCATGGCCTAGATTTAAGCAACTAAACAGGGATAATCCTAAAGAGTTAGAACAGGTTGAACCAACAAAGAACAGCAGATACACACAGCCTCCCACAACTAAATCCCTATACAAGAGAGAGAAATTTAGCATCAGAGTAAACTCTCCATCATAATCAGATGCCTAGACATCTGCAAAAAAGTACAAGCCATACTAACAAAATGGAAAATATGGCAAGCAAAGGAATATCTCAAAGCCCCAGGTGAAACAAAGCATTTGAGACAACTAATCAATGAGTTTCAAACAATTTTCCTAAATCAAATCAATGAGTTGAAAGACAGTATGGCTACAAAGATAAAGGACATAAAGAGGATACTGGGCAAGCACAAAGGAGAATTTGAAAACCTGAATAGAAAAATAACAGATCTTATGGGAATGAAAGACACAATAGGCAAGATCAAAAACACATTAGAGGCATAAAACAACAGACTTGAAATGATAGAAGAAAGAATAAAAGATGCAGAAGACAGAACTGAAATTGAAGAGAGAGTAGAACAAAGAGAAACGAAAAGAAAAAAACTGATCAGAGGCACAGGGAGTTGAATGATAACACAAAGCACAACATATGTGTCACAGGAGTTCCAGAAGGAGAAGATAAGGGAAAAGGGACAGAAACAATATTTGAGGAAATAATAGCCTAAAATTTCCCAACTCTCATAAAAGAAATGACCTTACATGTCCAAGAAATGCAGAGTACTTCAATCAGAATAAATCCAAATATACCCTATTCCAACACACATACTACTCAGAATGTCAAACACTAAAGATAAAGAGAAAATTCTGAGAGCAGCAAGAGAGAGGCAAACTATCACATACAAGAGATACCCAGTAAGACTTAGTGTGGATTTCTCATCAGAAACCATGGAGACAAGGAGATAGTCGTATGATATAATTAGGATATTGAAAGAGAAAAACTGACAGCCTAGAATTCTTTATCCAGCAAAATTGTCTTTCAAAGATGAATGTGAGGTTAAAATATTCACAAATAAGAAAATTCGTAAAAAATAATCTGGCTTTGTAGGAAGCATTAAAGGGAGCTTGAAAGAAAAAGGAGAGGCTTGCAGGAGAGTATAGAAGGGAAGACTATCAGAAAGGAAAACAAAAAGAAAAAGACAGGTGAAAATAAGATGTGAGATATGAAAGCCAAAGAATAAAATGGTGTTAAGTAAATGATGCATTTACAGTAATATCATTGAATGTGGATGGATTAAACTCCCCAATGAAAAGATAAAGGCTGACAGAAGGGATTAAAAAAACATGAGCCATCCATATGCTGTGTACAACAGACTCACCTTAGAACCAGGGATACAAATCAGCTTAAAGAAAAAGGTTGGAAAAAGATATTCCATGCAAACAGTAACCACCAAAAAAGGGCAGGGATAGCTATACTAATATTGGACAAAACAGATTTTAAATGCAAAAAAAGTTATGAGATGTAGAAGGCCATTATGTATTAATAAAAAGGAAAATCCACCAGGAAGAAGTAACAGTCATAAATATCTATGCACCTATCCAGGGTGTCCAAAAATACATGAGACAAACTCTTACAAAACTGAAGAAAGAAACAAACATCTCTATAATAATAGTTGGAGACTTCATTACAACACTCACATCATGAGATAGAAAAACTAGACAGAACAGAGAATCTGAACAGTATCATAAAAGAGGTAAACCTAATAGACATAAATGGAACATTGCATCCCAAATCCACGGGTTGTACATTCTTCCCAAGTGCTCATGGGTCTTTCTTCAGGATAGACCACATGTTGGGTCACAAAGCAGGTCTCAACAAATATAAAAAGACTGAAATTATACAAAGGACCTTCTTAGATCATACTGGAATGAAGCTGGAAATCAATAATAAACAGGAAAGGGGAAAATTCACAAATGTGTGAAGGCTGATCAACACACTCATAAACAATCAGTGGGTCAAAGAAGAAATTGTAAGAGAAATTAGCAAATATTTTGAGATGAATGAAAAGGAAAATACAACTTATCAAAACTTATGGGAAAAAAATCTTATGGTATACAGCAAAGGCAGTGCTGGAAGGGAACTTTATAGCCCTAAATGCCTATATTAAAAAAGAAATTAGGGGCCGGCTCGATAGCCCAGTGGATAGGGCGTCGGCATACCACATGGGAGGCCCTGGGTTCATTTCCCGGGGACCTCTCTTAGCGGGCAGACCGCCTTGAGAATGGCAAGCCGCCATGGGCGGGCTGGAGCCGCCGTGGGCAGGGCAAGAAGCTGCCACGGACATGGCAAGAGCCGCCACGGGCAGGGCAGGTCACCCACGGATGGAGCGCAGCCAGCCACCCGCGAACTGAAGCAAGCGCCGGCCGTGAACGGACGCAGAGACCGCCCACAAGCGGGGAAAGCCGCGCCTGCGCAGTGACCATTCTCGGCACATCGCCGCAGCGGGGGGAAGGGGAGATATGTAATAAAATAAATAAATCTTTAAAAAAAAAAAAAAAGAAGAAATTAGAGTTAAAATCAAAGACATACCTGAACACCTGGAGGAACTAGAAAAAGAACAAAAAAAACAATAGAAAAGCAAGAGGAAGGAAAGAAAGATTAGAGGAGAAATAAATGAAATTGAGAAGGAAAAAAAAAACAATAGAGAGTATCAACAAAACCAAAAGCTGGTTCTTTGAGAAGATCAATAAAACTGAAATATCCCTAGTTAGGCCAACAAAGAAAAAAAAAAAGGAGAAGATGCAAATAAATAAAATCAGAAATGAAAGGGGATGTTACGATTGACCACACAGAAATAAAATGGATCAGAGGATATTATGCGCTTGTCTGCCCGGCTTATAGTTTCTGGGTGTCTCTAGAGCCCTCAGGAGCCCCACTATTTGAGGCACTGTTTACTTTGGCAGTCAATGAGATCCTGCTGAGATATGCAAAAGCGTAACCTCTGGGATGACCTCCCAACTCACTTTGAGATCTCTTAGCCATAAAAACTCATTTGTATTTGCCATTTTCCCCTATTGCTAGCTGGTGCTTGGTAATAATCCCTCAGTACCAGGGAGACTCATCCCTGGGAGTCATGTCCCACACGGGGCCGGGGGTGGGGGGATAAGGTAGTGCACTTATATGCCGAGTTTGGCTTATATGAGAAGCCACATTTGATCAACAAGGAGGCTTTCAGGAGGTAACTCCTAGGTAGTATATAATACTAGGCTAAGTTTCAATTTTGTACAATCATCAAAGTCAAGGGCCTGGCACAATGGTCTGTCTTCCTTCACTAGACATTGCCCTTGCACTCAGGGAGATTCTTTATGTTCCCCATTGTAACAGAGTAAGACTCATTTATAGGCTCTCTACCCATGGCTCTTCTGCTCCTTTTATTTGAACCCATAATTAGCACTATACTTGATAAATATATGCCCCAGAGACTTAAATCTTCGGTCCGTTCATGTGCCAGTTGAGTCCTGAATTTCAGCAGAGTTGCAACATCTACTCTCCAGTTCACTGGACTCAGCCAGGACAACTAACAAGGAGATGATGATGGACAACAACCATCCCAAGGAACAGAGAGTATCTGCAACTGCAAGCAAGATAGCTCCATCCATCTGCCCCATGGGATAAAAGCCCCCTCTCAATTAGAAGCAGAGTCAGCATCACCATCCCCAACTCCCCAAGATTGGGGAATGAAAAATGGATTAAAGTAGACTTATTATTATTCTAGTGTAGACTTATTATTATTCTAGCAATGGAAGAACTCTCATCATTGATGTAAAGACAGTGGCCATCAGAGGTTCTGATGGATGGGAAAGGGAAAAATAGGTGTAATATGGGGGCGTTTTCAGGACATTGGATTTGTCCTGCATGACATTGCAGTGATGGATACAGGCCATTGTATATTTTGCCATAACTTACAAAATTGTGCAGGACAAAGTGTAAACTATAATGTAAACCATAGTCCATGGTTAGTAGCAATGCTTCAATATGGTTTCATCAATTATAACAAATGTACCACACTAATGAAGGATGTTGTCAATGTGGGAAAGTGTGGGAGGGGGAAGGAGTAGAGCATAAGGGAATCCCTTATATTTTTTATGTAACATTTATGTAATCTAAATATTTAAAAATAAATAAATAATTATTATTTTTAAAAAAGAAGATATTATGAGAAATTGTATGCCAACAAATTAGATGACCTAGATGACATGGTCGAATTCTTAGAAACACACAAATAACCTACATTGACTCTACAAGAAATACAAGTAATCAACAAACCAATCACATTTAAAGAGATTGAATCAATCATCAAAAATCTCCCATCAAAGGAAAGTCCAGTACCAGATGGTTTCAAAGGTGAATTCTACCAAGCATTTCAAGAAGAATTAACATCAATTCTGTTTAAACTCTTCCAAAAATTTAAGAGGAGGGAAAAATATCCATTTTATGAAGCCAACATCACCTTAGTACCAAAGCCAGATAAAGACACTACAAGAAAAATCTCTCTAATATACATAGGTGCAAAAATTCTCAACAAAATACTTGCAAATAGAATCCAACAGCATATTAAAAGAATTATACACCACGACCAAGTGGGGATTTATTCCTGGTATGCAAGGGTGGTTCAATACAAGAAAATCAATTAACATGATACACCACATTAACAAACTGAAGGAAAAAAAACCCACATGATCATCTTTATCTATGCAGAAAAGGCATTCAACAAAATCCAACATCCTTTCTTGATAAAAACTCTTTGAAATACAGGAATGGAAGGAAAGTTCCTCAATATAATAAGGGGCATATATGAAAAACCCACAAGCACCATTGTACTCAATAAGGAAAGGTTGAAAGCTTTCCCTCTAAGATCGAGATCAAGACAAGGATGCCCACTGTCACACTGTTCTTCAACATTGTACTAGAAGTTCTAACTAGAGCAATTAGACAAGAAAATAAATAAATAAAAGCTATCCATATAGGACAAGAGGAAGTAAAACTCTATTTGCAGATGACATGATTCTACATTTAGAAAATTTTGAAATGTCTACCACAAGCTACTTGAGTTAATATGCTCAGCAAAGTTCCAGTATACAAGATCAACACACAAAAATCAGTAATGTTTCTGTATATTAGGAGTGAACAATCTGAGGAGGAAATCAGGAAATAAAATCTATTTATAATAGTGGGGAAAAAGAAGACTCAAATACCTAGGAATCAATTTAACCAAAGATATACTGGAACTATAGTCAGAAAACTACAAAACACTGCTAAAATAAGTCAAAGAAGACCTAAACAAATGGAAATATATTCCATGCTCATGGATTGGAAGACTAAACATTGTAAAGATGTCAATCCTCTCCAAACTGATTTATAGATTCAATGCAATACCAATCAAAATTTCAACTGCCTACTTTACAGAAATAGAAAAGTCAATTATGCAGAGTAGGTGTATAGCTCAGTGGTTCAGCACATGCTTTGCATGTACAAGGTCCCAGGTTCAATCTCGGGCACCTCCAGAAATAAAAATGAGATAATTTTTTTAAAAGTCAATTATCAAATTTATTTGGAAGGTAAAGGGCACCTGAATAGCTAAAACCATTCTAAAAAGAAGAGCGATGTGGGAGGATTCTCACTGCCTGACCTTGAAACATATTACAAAGCTACAGTGGTCAAAACAGCATGGTATCAGCATAGAGAGAGACACACTGATCAGTGGAACAGAACTGAGATGTCCATAAATAGACCCTTACCTCTATGGCCAACTGGTTTTTGACTAACAAACTAAGTTCATGTTACTAAAATAAAACAGTCTCTTCAACAAATAGTGCTGGGAGAACTGGATATCCTTAGCCAAAAAAAAATGAAAGAGGACCTCTATCTCATTCCCTATAAAAGAATCAACTCAAAATGGATCAAGGACCTAAATATAAAGCCAGGGCCATAAAACTACTAGAAGAAAATGCAGGGAAATATCTTCAAGATCTTGTGGTAGGTGATGGTCTCTTGGACCTTACACCCAAAACATGAGGAACAAAAGGAAAAATAGATAAATGGGGCCTCCTCAAAATTAAACACTTTTGCACCTCAAAGGACTTTGTCAAAAGGATGAAAAAGCAGCCAATTCAATGGGAGAAAACATTTAAAAATCACATAACCAGTAAGGGTTTAATATCCATGATATATAAAAAGATGCTACAAGTCAACAATAAAAAGACAAACGACCCAATTAAAAACTAGGCAAAAGACTTGAATAGACATTTGTCCAAAAGAAATACAAATTAAAAAAAAGAACTGCCATAGGCAAGGCATAAAGCCGCCATGGGCAGGGCAAGCCGCCCGCGAACAGAGTAGAGCCGCCCACAAGCAGAGCAGAGCTGCCCACGAGCGGGGCAAGCCGCCTGCACGGTGAGCTGACACGGCGCGTCGCCGCAACCTGGGGAGACAAAGCAGACACAGAAGAACACACCAAAAAAATGAACACAGCAAGAACAAGCAGAAAGGGGGGGATATGTAACAAAAAAAAAAACAAAGAGAAAAAATGTTCAACATCACTAGCCACTAGGGATTAGGGAAATGCAAATCAAAGCTACAATGAGGTATCATTTCACACCTATTAAAAAGACAGAGCACTACAAGTGTTGGAGAGGATGTGGAGAGATAGGAACACTTACTCACTGTTGGTGGGAATGTAGAGTGGTACAGCCACTGTGGAGGACTGTTTGGCAACTCCTAAAGAAGCTGAATATAGACTTGCCATGGGACCTGGCAATACCATTATTAGGTATACACCCAGAAGACCTGGGAGCAGTGACATGAACTGACTTCTGCACACCGATGTTCACAGCAGCATTATTCACAACTGCCAAAATATGGAAACAACTGAGGTAGTGTCCACCAACCAATGAACAGATAAACAAATTGCAGCATATTCACACAATGGAATATTAAGAAATGAAGTTGTGAAGCATATGACCACATGGATGAACCTGGAGGACATTATGCTGAGTGAAGCAAGCTAGACAGAAAAGGACAAATATGGTATGATTGTGCTACTATGAATTAAATATATTGTGTAAATTCATGGAGTTGATAACTAGAATATAGGTCACCAGAAAAATAGAATGAGGTTAGAGAATGGAAAGCTGAGGGTTAAACTGTGCAGAACTGGTAATAAAGGTTGTTCATAAATCTTTGGAAATGAATAGAAATGGTGAAAGCACAGCATAGTGTTTTGAACTAGCAGTACTAATATATAGGTAGGACAGTGGTTGAAAGGGAAAGTCCAAGGTCATGTATATTACTAGAAGGAGAGCTTAAAAATATAACATGGGACTGTATAGCACAGCAAAACCTCATGTGCAATGTGAGTATGGGTAATATTGCATTTATATGACTGTTTTCCTTTGAAACTGAATAAATGTGCTTGAATGTTAAGAGAAATATCAGGCAAAAATAGAACCAAAGTAAAATATGGACAGTAGTGTATAGTAATATATTAATAATCTTCCATTAAGTGTTTTTAAAAAAGGAAATATATTAAGTGAAAGAAAATAGACAAAAGATACTATACAGTGTTTGACTCCATCCATACAAAATATAAATACAAATAAATTAGAAAGACAGAAACAGAATAGCAACTATGTACGACAGGGATTGAGAAGTAGAGCTTTCTTTTCTTTGTTTTTTGTTCTTTATTATTATTATTGGAATAATGAAAAATCTCTAATAATGACTGAAGTGAAGAATGCACAACTATGTATTTATATCAAATGCCACTGATTGTACACTTCGGATGCATTGTATGCTTTATTAATATTTACCGATAAGATTGATTTTTCTTTAAATGAAGGAAAAGTAAGACATTTCCAGTTCACAAAAGCTGAAAGGTCATTACTAGAAGACCGACCTGCCCTACAAGAAGTGCTAAAGGGCGTCTTTCAGGCTGAAAGGACAGCGTACTACATAATAACGCAGTCAAAGCTATGAGAAGAAATAAGAGCACAGGGGGGAATGGGTGTGGCTCAAGCAACTGGGCGCGCGGCCCCCACATGGGCGGTCTCGGGTTTGGCTCCTGGTGCCTCCTGAGGAAGACGAGCAGACAATGGAGCCATCTCAGGGGGGAATAAATTTTTTTAAAAAGAGCATTGGTAAAGGTAACTACGCAGGCAAATATAAACTCCTGTATTGTTGTACTTTGGGTTTGTAAATGCTCCTTCCCCTCAATATGACTTAACAGACAAATGTATAAAATAACATATAAAATCTACCTTAATGGGCATACAATGTATAAAGATGTAATCTGAGCCGGTAACAATATAAAAGTGGAGGGATGGAGATAATAGGAGTAGAAATTTTGTATACAACTGAAGCGAGGTTAGTACAAGTCAAGCTAGGTTATTTAAGATGTTCATTTTAAGTACAAAGGCAACCACTAAGAAAATAACTAAAAATATAGAGAAAAGGAATAACAAAGGGATTCAAAATGATACACCACAAAAAAGTAACTAAGCAAAATATAATAGACTACATTAGCAGAAAGGAGTAAAAAATACATTATCATCTCAGTTAATAGAGAAAAGGCATTTGACACAACCCAGCACTACTTCTTGATAAAAAAAAACACTCAGAAAACTAGAAATAGAAGGAAATTTCCTCAACATGATAAAGGCATGTATTTAAAAAAAGAAAAAAGAAAAAGAAAAAAAAAGCCATAGCTAGCATCATACTCAATGGTAAAAGACTGAAAGTCTTCCCTCTAAGATCAGAACAAGATAAAGATGCCCACTTTCGCCACTATTATTCAACATATTTCTGGAAGTTCTATCCAGAGCAATTAGGCAAGAGAAAAAGAAATAAAAGGCATCCAAATCGGAAATGAAGAAGTGAAACTTTCTCTATTTGTAACTGACATGATTCATGATACTGCACATAGGAAATCCTGAAAAATCAACAACAAAACTAACACTAATAATTCAACAAAGTGGCAGATACATGCAAAAATCAGTAATGTTTCCATACTCTAATAACAAACATTCTGAAGAAAATAAAGAAAAATCCATTTTTCAGTTGCAGCTGAAAGGATAAAATAGGAATAAATTTAACTAAGGATATAAAGAACTTATACATGAAAAACCGCAAGCCACTGCTATAAGAAACCAAAGGAGTCTTAAATAAATGGAAGGACATTCCGTGTTCATGAATTGGAACAATACATATTATTAAGATGTCACTTCTACCCAAAGTGATTTACAGATTCATTGCAATCCCAATCAAAATTGCAACAGCCTTCTTTGCAAAAATGGAAGTCAATCATCAAATTTATATGGAATAAGAGCCCTGAAGAAGCAAAGCTATCCTTAAAGAGATGGCTTCCTCCCTTTAAAACTTATTACAAAGTCCCAGTAATCAAAACAGCATGGTACTGGCACAAGGACAGATATATAGACCAATGGAAGTGAACTGAGAGTTCAGAAATAGACACATTTATGGCCGATTTTTTTTTCCTTTTTAATTTGTATTCCCCCCACGCCCCCCCCCCATCCCGCAACGAGATGGCTCCCTCATCTGTCTTGCTCATCTTCCTCAGGAGGCACTGGAAACTGAATCCGGAACCTCCCATGTGGGAGGCGGGAGCCCAACCACTGAAGCCACTTCTGCTCGTGGCTTGTTGCAGCCTGTCTTCTTTAGGAGGCACTAGGAACCGAACCTGGGACTTCCCATGTGGGAGGCAGGAGCCCAGCTGCTTGAGCCACATCTGCTCCCACTCACTGATTCTTCAAGGGTACCAAGGCCAATCAATGGGTAAAGAACAGTCTCTTCAACAAATAGTGCTGGGAAAACTGGATCTCCATATGCAAAATGAAAGTGAACCCTACCTCCTACCATATACAAAATAAACTTAAAATGGATCAAAGACCTAAATATGAGGGAAAAACTATAAAATGCGGAGAGGAAAAAATAAGGAAGTATCTTCAGGAACTTGTGTTAGGAAATGATTTCCTAGACTTTATACCCAAAGCACAAGCAACAAAGAAACACTAGAAAATGGGACTTCATCAAAATTAAAAACTTTTTTGCATCAAGGGACTTCATCATTACAGTAAAAAGAGGAACAGATGTAGCTCTGGTAGGTACACACGTCACAGGTACGAGGTCCCAGGTTCAATCCCTGGTACCTCCTATTAAAAAAATAATCATAAAGATAACTCATATAATGGGAGAAAAATATTTGGAAACCACATATATAAAGGTTTCATATCTAGACTATTTAAAGAAATCCTACAACTGAACAACAAAAAGACAAACAAATTATAAAATGGCAAAGGACTTGCACAGACATTTCTCCAGGGGATATACATACGTCCAAAAACTACATGAAAAGATACTCAAGGGGGCGGCTGTAGCGCAGTGGATAGGGCG